>NDFZ01000696.1:0-11596 GCA_002192655.3 Mamestra configurata | reverse complement strand
AAAACTGCTTTTGGCTATGTAGGTGATCATCTTCCTTCAAGAAAGTCATTGTCAATAACCAAAACAAAAATTTGATTTTACGTACAAAGTTATCATTAGCTAATCAAAATTAGTACCTAGGGTAAGTACATTTTTTTTTGGGATTTGTCTATGACTTCCTCGAAGAAACTTGTTGATCTACAGGGGTAGAACCTTTTTTTAAAATATGACTAAACCTTTCCGTTACATTCTGTAGAACCTATTTCTTTCAGGCGACTTGACTCATAGCTCCAATCCTTAAGACCCTAAATGGAAATAATTGAAACCTCTTAAGGGGTCATTGCCATCAACAAAGCTATTTGGTTTACAAGCAAACATATTTTTTCCACTGATGTGGTGAACAATAATTGTCTACTCAGCAGACTCACAACACTGTTTAAAAGTAGTTGCAAGTTAGCTGCCTGCATGCCAAATAGCTTTGTTGACTGTACACATGTGAGTAGTACACATGTGTCCCATTTTAGTACATATGAGACCAATCCTGAAATAAGCTATAGTGGTACTCTTTAAAAATCCGTGAAAACTGGCGAAGTGAAAATGAAGTGAATTGTCGGTCCATGCAATCAAGATGGAATGACAGTTCACTTCATGCTCATTCCACATATAAGTTTTCAAGCCAAAATGTTTACAGAATAGTCAGCCGTTTCTTACCTACATTTTAAGTTTTGCGAACATAAATTAATGTTTGACGCAGCTGAATTTTTCACGATCTCAGGTTTGGATGCATTGTAAAAGTTGTTTAATGATTAGTACAATGACCCTCTAAGAGGTTTTCAGTTATTTCAGTAACACCTTTGAGAAGATACTTACGTTCTCATTATTCTCTTTATGATTATTTTTACATCTACAAACCATTTTCGGAAAGGTATACTTTTCGGGAGTGATATAAAGATTCGAATGACGTTATTGCGACGCACGCTGTTTCGAAAAACTTTACGAGTGGTACGCCAGTTCGAAAACACATTGAGTGAAGAAAAATTCAGATTGTAATATGCTATTCGCAACAGTGGATTTCGATAGCAAGGCTTTCGTACTAGCGTACTAGTCAAACAGTTTTTCGAATCAGCGTGCGTCGCAATAACGTCATTCGAATCTTCATATCACTCCCATACTTTTGTATATGTATTCATTCAACTCGATATTTTAACTCCAACATTGGAGTTTTAATCAGTAGCCTTCTGGATTATATGGGTGTGATACACTCCAAATACAAGGCATTCATTTAACAATTTTTGATTGTGGCTTTCAATACATCCTATTTGGTTGAAGTTAATGATAGCCGTAGTAGAATGCGTTGCAGTTGGAGGCATTTTAAATTCTTGCTGTAGGTATAATTTCGCATTAATAGACTTCGTCATAATTTTAACGCGTAACTCAAAACGAATTATTCATTCGCTACGCAGAGCACCCGCGATCCCGCCTCGTTGCGGTGTCGTAGAATGATGTAGCGCGTCGGCGGTAAAACACGTGTAGTAAGATATCTCACGGATTTAACTTTTCCTATTGTACGAGAAAGTATTCGACGCATGGTGTTAACATAGTTGTGCGTGTAATGTCACTTTGCGTATCGACTTACGGCTGGTCTCAATAACCAACTGTCAAATTAGCTACCAACAGTAGCTGAAACGTCATGTTTGCCTTTAAACATAACGTTTCAGCTACTGTTGGTAGCTAATTTGACAGTTGGTTAAAGGTAGATACGTTATTGAAACCGGCCGTTAGCAATAATGTGCATATGTACATTTTTAATCGAAGTATAAATAATCGACAATTCAATTTATTTTCATAGCTAACTAAACTCACGCAGTCCATTTAATAAAAAAAAAAACTCATTTATAAAGGAGGTCCTTCAAAGTTAGCATTTACAAAGCTACAGTTCCGTAATGCCTTTAACATCGGAAAACGAAAAAGGTGAAATGAACTGGAAGAAACCGGTTTTCATTGCAAATGATTAGCATTTTATTCACATTCTTTATTTCAACGGGTTGAGTCCGACACGTCGCCGAGTTGCTGGCTAAAGAATTTATATTGAAAGATTACTTTTTCTCGATTTTTATTCCGTTTTTACCTTTATTGGCGTCCTGTTCATTAGTTCGACAAAAGGTCAATATTTCCGCAAAAGATAACAAATCAGTAAAAAGGAAATTTAATTTTTTATCTGTGCCGGGATGGTGGATATTGAAAATTTACGCGCCTTTTAAATTATTGCGTTGATATTTTTGTAGCTGATTTATGAATATTTATTCAGGTAGGAAATGGTTCGTTATTAGTACTGGTAAATGTCGCTTTCCGGGAATATTAAAAATAAAACATTTGCTCCACACTTAAAGGTACACACTGCACCAGAGTAGCAACCACGATACTTTCGCAAGTTCGCATTCGCATCTTTATCTGTCAAAACATTTGACAGTAAATTGTTGCTGAGATGATATGGCGACTTGAATTTTGTAAGTTAATTGTAGGCTGGTTTCACAGCTACGGAACGGAGACACACGGGAAGCGTTACAACATTGTTTCACAGCGACTCGGATTGGTCCGTACGCGACCCGCTCCGTGTAGAGCCCGTATAACCGCTATATTGCCGTATCGTAGGTACTGAACCCTAGTTTCAGAGCACTGCTGGCGCTCCTGTGTACGGGCGGCCCGTAGGGTTCTCCCGGACAGCTGGGAAACCAGCCTTAGTACGAGAATTGGCCTTGTATCAAGGTCTTGCAAGTCCTTATTCTTGCATGAGACACTGAGAGCAATTTAAAGTTTTCTTTAGAAAGTCACTACACTCATTTAACTCTTTTTCGTAACGTAAAATTATTAATAAAATTTTTAGATCTTGGTGTTTTTCGTATGAATATCAAGATTTATTGGGTTTGGTTCATTCATTTCCTAGGACTTCTTATTTTTTACTTTATTTTTATATTTCGGAAGCTTGGGATTCAGTATGGCACACGTACCATAGTACATTGCTTTATCCCCTTGGAGTATAATTAGGGACTATTTGACCGTTTTCGTTGGTAAAACTCACTGCAAAATGATTAGCAACGAGTTGACGTTTTGCTTGTCAATTTCACTCGTCGAATCACCACGATAACATCACAGTGGGGGAGACATAGAGTTGATGTTATAGAATGAAGTGGCAGAGCGAGACTCGCTCGTTGCTATGAGTGTTTCCACGTGCATGTGACTTACTAACGGCAAATTGCACAACCGGTCTACTCTTATTGCTATTCTATAAGAACCTCATCGTGAAAACTAATCTGAACTGAGCAAGGAATGAGCTGTCAATCCATATAGTCTAAGTAAAAGGCCAGTTCATTTCAAACTCACTCCAACTAAGTTTTTACGGTGAGAAGTTCATGGAATAGACCGGCTGTAAATATCTCTAAGTGAAAACTTAGTTGGAATAAGCTTGAAGTGAAGTGTCATTCCACCTTGATGTATTTACAGATCATTTCACCTCGTTTGCATGGTGCGACTTTTACAGAATAATATCATTGTTTTTGCTGACGTATTTGCACATAATAGTAGTATTACTATGACTAGTTAACTCGCTGACTGACACTATCCACAATAATTAACTTTACAATATATTAAATAGCTAATAATACTTTGATCTGATCAAATAACAGTCGAACTATGATTATAACACAAATTCAATACTGCTAAATACTATAAATCATTTTGGCATCGATTTTAAATCTGTAGGTAAGCGAAATTAAATAGAGAATTAGTATTATTTAGGTTTAGATTTGAATTGTATGTAGAACGGTGCAATTTGATGCGATGGTAACCTCTTGAGTGTCAAGCCTGGAATACCAGGGAGCCATGTCGATCATGGAGTTCGAACCTCCTTCGGCATTTTCGAGAGTATTATCTTATGAACCTTTTCAGTGTCATGCGACATACAAAAGCTGAAGCCACTTTTTATAGTTCTAGAAATTGGACTAGCTTTTTTTTTTCTAGTTCCAATTGCACGGAATTAACAGCCTGTATGCGTGACCTCGTTATTCGCAAACTGCTTATTGTTTCACTTTATCTCACAAACCTTAGAAAACCTTAGTAATATTTAGGTAAGGTCTTTTTAAAATAGCGATGCAATATTGACCTTTATTTACAACAGGAAAAGGTTAACACTTCAGTAAGAGAATTCGAAAACATTCGAATTCCGTAGTGTGCAGGCTGACCTTTAGATTTTAGACCTTTGGCCCATTGCACCACACTGCACCCATAAGAGTAGAACCAGAGATATCTCAATAAAAATATACCATCGTATTTCAATTACATCCTAATTAAATGTACGATAATGGTTGAAAAATAACTACATTTAACAACGCCCAGCCCCGAATCAAACAGCTTAAAACTATGTTTAAAGTTATATTGTAATCACAAAGCGATTGCACCATTGCCTTTTATTTATTTGTATTGCTGAAAATAATCTTATTTTTAAATAAGCCTATCCTGTACCATTGCTGGGCAAAGGCTACCCGGGAAGAGAATACTTGAAAGGATTTGGCCTTTCAGGTATTGTTCCCGGGTCTTTTTCTCTTTCCCGGCCCTTACAGTGGGTAGGCGTATGGATAGCGTTGCCAGATGTCCGAATAAAGCCGGACACAATCAGGCTTTTTGGTTGCGTGTGCGGCCAAATTAGACGGTGTCGGGCTTTATAAATTTGAGCATTTTATCCCTCACTTTGAATCGCTTGCTACATACAGAACTGTTACGGGCCAGAATCAATGCAGGGTACAACGACAACGACACTAGTTACTACTACTGCCATCTAGTATCAAGTAGCAGAACTAGTAGAATCAAGTACCTTCTAGACAATTCAATGCCAGAACATTCTACAGTTCTCGATATCTGGTCAGTCGGCACCAGTAGTTACGAGTACTTTCCAGATGATTCTACATTAGAAAGTTCTGGAATTAATTGACCTATATAAGGCCAGCATAGTCCGTGACCGAGTCAGTATTCATCGTCTTTTCTCAGTCAATCTGGATATTTTTTATCTATGAAAAGTCAACAGATATCTTCTGGGATCGCTCGTTCTAACGTAGAACTCATCTATTGCTTACCATCAGACGAAGTCAAGGCCAAGAGCAGGCTTAAAAACATTAAAAAAATCACGCATTAAGCCTATACAGATTGAAACTAGGCACACGAGCAGACCATGTCCTGGAAGTACAAAGATACTGTTTATCCCGGGTGGTACGTTCGTTATTACGCGGGTGAACCCACGGACAGAAGCTAGTAATTAAAAATGTTTGCGTATTGGTTTATTTTTCTTTTGTGTGTTTATTTTTGGGTTACAAGCGCAAACACCCAGAAAAACTAACAGGAAAGCAGGTTTCAGCAAGATATTTTTTTAACTTTGAAATGGTTCATCTTTTTCATTAGGAATGATTTTTTTTTTGATTATTTTGTTCAGCAATACAAACAAACTGGTTGCTTAAAAACAAAAACGTTAACAGCGAGAACACCGATAAGGCAAAAATCACAATCTGTGCGTTTTATTTGTGTAACTCGAAAGTGCTAGTGTATGCCAACCTTTAACATTTTACACTCTCGTAAGACACCCTTCACATCGAGCGTCAAACGGCCCTGTGACGCTAACGTTGCGTTTACNGACCATGTTCTGGAAGTACAAAGATACTGTTTATCCCGGGTGGTACGTTCGTTATTACGCGGGTGAACCCACGGACAGAAGCTAGTAATTAAAAATGTTTGCGTATTGGTTTATTTTTCTTTTGTGTGTTTATTTTTGCGTTACAAGCGCAAACACCCAGAAAAACTAACAGGAAAGCAGGTTTCAGCAAGATATTTTTTTAACTTTGAAATGGTTCATCTTTTTCATTAGGAACGATTTTTTTTGATTATTTTGTTCAGCAATACAAACAAACTGGTTGCTTAAAAACAAAAACGTTAACAGCGAGAACACCGATAAGGCAAAAATCACAATCTGTGCGTTTTATTTGTGTAACTCGAAAGTGCTAGTGTATGCCAACCTTTAACATTTTACACTCTCGTAAGACACCCTTCACATCGAGCGTCAAACGTCCCTGTGACGCTAACGTTGCGTCTATGCAACGTTTCATTTTGATACAATTACGTCTACGCGACGCTAACGTAGCGTCAACGCGGCGTCAACCAACTCCAGATATGAAGGCGTCCTTATTCACATTCAAACAAATGAATTTGTATTATTTAACTTATTATACATTTGATCGAAAGGATTTATACATTCAACTTATAATGATACCTACAAAAACAGAAAATACAATTTGCTTAAATTACTTAGATACGTAATATAATTACTACTTTAATACAAATCAATCTCGAAAAAACACGTAACATACCTATTACAAAGGAAAAGACGTAAAATCACATATTCAAATAAAAAAGATTTAACAAAAAGTCAAAAACCGCGTATTCGGCTGGAATAATAAGTCTAATGAAGAAAAAAAAAAACATGAGAATATAATCGCATTTTCCGTACGAATCTAATGTACTTACAATAATTACTTACAGAAACGTACGAGATAAAACGTCGCTTTTGGCACTTAGGTCTTTTCCTTTATTCTTTTGAACAATCTTTTTCGAGCATTGCTTCACTCAACTTTATTATTTGGAACATTTCAACCTACAGTGAAGAACGATTTTTCTAGCGGCGTATTATTTTTTGTCGTATTATTTCGCAATAGTACGCGACTAGAAAAAATGATCTTTTTTTACGGTGTAGATTTAGAGAGCTTGCGCAGAAGGCTGGACTTGCATATGAATTTTGTGCTAGAGCGAACTAATGATTAGTTCGCTGTTTTAACAAAATTTGTGCAATCGTAGTGTCAAGATAAGAACTCCGTTTCTTGTCTAGTGCAAATAATTTTACTGAAGTAGTGAGCGACCAGTGTCCGTTCACAGAAACGTCACGAAATCGAAATACAAGCCCAGTCGTATGTGCAAGAGCACTAATTGTTCATTTCTATAGATTTGTTCATAATTTTTCACGCTTCAAAATTCCTTTTTATACAAGTGCTTTATCGGAAGAGTGCTTACTTACAAAGGAGGTATTTTATCTATTAAATTATTGCTATATTAGTTACATTTCAATAAAACTTTTTTAATTTCAAACTTTCACTAAGGTAACTAATGCACTAAATCTTACTAGTTTTTCAAAATCTTCACTAATTAGTTTTTAAAACTTTTATTTTCTTTAATAAAATATTTTTAACGTACTATTGGTCTTTAATAAAATTTAATATTAAATACTATTAATACTATAAATGAAGTGACTAGAAACATGCAAAACTTGATGAGAGTGAGCAATTTTATACTTAAAGAACAAATGTTTGGATATTTTTTTTATTAAATAAATGTATTTTACCAATTATATGGAAGTACCATATTAAGCTTTTTGCTTGATTTCTGATGATATATTTCTCCGCCATGATTCTTCCATATATTTCATAAAATACACGAGAAGCGTATTATATTATCTAAATGGGAAATATTATATTAATATCTGTACAATTATTTGTCATTTAGAAATTACACTTTACCATCATCATCGTATGCGATTAAAATTAATTATTAAATTATTTTTCGAACAAATTATTCACGTTGCAAAATATTGCAACGGCTTTAAGTATGATTCATGCGGACTCGAGTACCTTTCAGGCCTTGGCCTGGTTGGAGTAGCAACTGTAGGAAAATGGACTCATGTACTTGATATTTGAATATCCAAATGCGTAATCTCTTCAAAATTAGAGTGAACAGACTTCTTCTGGGTAAGCTCGCTCCATCGTCGAATTTGTCTCTGTCATCTATGACCTAGACTAGAGTCAAGAGCAAACCCATATTAAATAAAAAAAATGCGTAAATAACATCTTTTTATTTCACATAAATCGTTTTGAAGCTTGTTTGTTTCTTCAAATATCGGGTTCTTTGAATTAAACAAAAAATAATGTGTCTAACGTTGATCTCATTTGATCACTATTATTCAGTTTTAAAATCTTTCCATCCATCCAAGTAAGTAATAGAGTATTTGAAAACTGTTCTAATGCCGGCTTAGCAAATTTAAAAGTTTTGGCCAACTTTAGTTTCATTCAATCATTTTGAAATACCATGTTAGCCACACAGTTTATCGTTAGTTTATGAAAATATCTATTGCTTCTATGTCGCGAGTAAAAGATTATACGTATATTGGTACCAGCCAAAGATTTTATACGCAAACACTCGCAATTCAGATAACATTTTCCTACAATTGCTCAAAACACCCAGGATTGGACAATTGGACATGCCGTACCCAAAAACAGTCACCGCTGTTACAAACATTTTCGATCCACGAAAATTCTACATTATTTATGGAAAATTTCTTCGAGCGACCATGACAATGAATACATGAAAAGGTACCTCTAGTTATAACAATTTAACTACTAGATCACAAAATGATTGACTAAAGAACTATTTATCAATTCCTTTATTAGTCACTAGATGAAGTATTGCGTTTTATAAGCTAAATGTGGAGAAGACGCATATAATGCATGCACGGAGAATACAATGGAAGAATCTCGTGTTTGTGCAGAAAATAATAAGGTAGCGTATAGTAAACTGATAAATACATTTTAGTTTCGAATAGTTTTTTTGAGTTTTGAATAGGAATAATAAGAAATCTTGGAGTTCACCGATATGTTGTTTGTGTAAAAATTACTGCTGTAAATATCGTTTTCTTACTTAAATATAGTTGGCGTTATTTTTTTTCATTTGAGGTTAAAAATTAGTGCTATATTATGGTATGTTTTATATGATAATAAACTTCACATCGTCTGTGGTTCGGCCACACTAGTGCAAAGGCGTATTATTAAATAGCAGAGTAACGTACTCATATTATTAAAAGTACGTTTTAATTATCTTTCATCCAGCCTTAGTCCCTTCAAAAACTTTTTCCAATTTAACCAACATCATTGAAATCCTTTCATGCATATCATGGCTTTTATTAATAACATTCAGTACAAATAATAATACGCCGCTAAGGTAATGTGGCCAAGTCTCTATCAATGATCCAATACTATTCATGATTTTATGAAGCGTCGCCAGTACTCCCAACCTAAGGCATTGAAACCTCTTTTAGAGTAATTTATTACTTTTGACGTATATGTTGATCAATCTAGAAAAAGGAAGCATTTATAATTCTAGATAACTTGAATCCCTTTGTATATTTTAAGTAGCCATTTATACTAAAAAGGCTCTTATAAAGAGAGAGTTGCAATGGAAATTCAACGTTGTCTGTTATGATTTTTTTTTTGTTGTTCTAAAATTTGAAACATATCTCGAATTCTGAATTCTAATATCTGGGAGCATTTTTTGTTCGTCGGCGTTATCTAAATTACTTTTCTTATGTTTTTTAGCGCGTGAAGGTTTCCTGGCTCCGTCCATGACCGGGATGACATAACCTGTATATGTATAACGTGGCAGTTATTAGACGCGTTGGATATGGAGTTAATTGTACTACGGGTTATCTGATTATCACTACACTCTCTCTTCGGGTGCTAGTCCAAGTTTGATTTATTATTACCTGAAACAAAAGAGATTAGAATTACTTAGATATCTTTTGAGTTGGTGTTTAATCTGAACAGGGTTATTCGTAATAGCGTAATGGTTTTGGATTAAATTATTGTGACAGGTCTAGATTTAGGCCTAAGGCTTTATATTTTTAAATCTTAAATTGATTCAGTCGCCAAGACAACGAAAAAGAAACCCTTGATTGATGCAACAAATAACAAGATATAACAGTCAATTTGATTGAGTCGAGTGGAAGCAATGTCTTAGGGTGCTACCACACCAATCGATGGATTGTCGATCGATGGTAGAATGAATTAGTCGACGTCGATCGATGGCCTCTACCTCTACCACACCAATTGATCAATAGGTGTGGCTAATTGTTTATCGCCCGGTATCCCTCGATCAGCCAATGCTACCACACCAATCGATCGATGGCATCGGTCGACAATCGATCGATAGGTGTGGTGTGTGTACTAACACCTTTAGAATACTCGTATGTGGCTCGTATTGGTATGTGGCGGGTGGTTAGGGTTAGTGCCATTGTAGTCCGTGCATTGTAGGATAGTAAGTTAGTTAATGATGACGCACTTTAAAGTCACCTTACAAAAAATTTGGTGAAGAACACCCAAAGAGTTTATTGTAAAGCACCTCAAATAACTTTAGAGATCTTAAATATGAAAACGCCATCTTTGACAGCATTGGGCCTAAAATGCTTTCTTTTGAATCTAGAGTTTCCTATAAAGGTACTAGGATACCATAAATAACTAGAATTCGTTTTCATACCTCTCGTCGGAGTCTTCTGGCTCAGAGTTGTCCTCTGCTCGTATTGGTGAGCTGTCAGGAAACACATACTTTCATTAATACCTCTCAAAGTTATCACACGTTTCATTCAAATGAATAGACGATTAAATGAAAATTCTATTATTTTAACAAGATAAGTTCCTTCCCAAAAAACCTGCTTGTTTTAAAAAAAAACGTTAAAGCTGCATGTTTCTGCGGTACCGCAGATTTTACCACATTTCAGTTCTTTTTTAAGGGTTCCGAACCTCTATATGGAACAACGGAACCCTTATAGGATCACTCGGTTTTCTGTCTGTCCGTCTGTCATAGCGATTTTTTCCAAACCTACTGGACCGATATAGTTGAAATTTGGTACACATATAATCTTTTGTGTCTCAAATACGGACGTATAATGGGGTCACTATTTGGGTGGCAAATTAGAAACTTAAAAAAAAACAACTATATCTTGTCATAATTATATCAAATTATAAGGCGTATTGTGAGACTTTGGAATATTTTTTTTCGCAATTTTAAAATAAGTGGTTGACGTTATTTAAGAAATTATATGAAAATTTATCACAAAAAAATACAAATAATAGTTCTTTGCTATAGATTACAGGAAAACCTATAAGAAGTATATGGTTTGAAAGTAACATGTAACAAAAATGAGATTCGTTCGGAACCCTTTGCATGCGAGTCCGACTCGCACTTGGCCGGTTTTTTAAAATAGGCTTTCGTGGGCAACGGCTTCCCCCGAATATTTCCAAACACTCTTTTCTTGCGCCACCTTGTACCAGTCTTCGCAAAAAGTATGACGAATTCAGAAAATCTAAAAATCTCGCAATTAATTACTGCGACAGACATGTTCTATCCTCATTTACATACAAGAACCATCTGACATACATTTAGGTCGGGATTATTCTCGGACCGGATTACAACAAGCCGCAGTTGCATGTATGAGAGTACGTATATCTTGCCATTGTGTACGGACCGCAAGGCATTGATGCGGGGCACTGCCGGTCTCCTCCTAACTTATGTATTCCTGGTATGTCCATTCCACTTGACGCAGTATTGCTGTCGTATTTGTCCGGTTAAGCTTTAAGCTTGAAAGCACTTCAATGATTAATGATTTCAGTTCTGGAGTTTTCTGCCTGTTTTTCAGCCTTTAAGTTTTCGTAGGATTTTTGACGTGATAACGTCTAATAAATCGATGAACGCCGGCTGCACG
>NDFZ01000695.1:0-11595 GCA_002192655.3 Mamestra configurata | reverse complement strand
TCGAATAAAAAAAGCCCTTTACACCGAAATCAGGAACCATTTAAGCCCAAACTCATTAACAGTTCCGTTCATCAATTAATTAATACCTTATATTAATTTGATTTCTATTATCAGTAACATAAAGGCAAGGGTCGATTAAAGGGACAAGTCTGTTCTAGAGCATCCTTATCGGACTTAGGGGTCCGTGGATCATTCAGTAAAGAGATTACTTGCGTAAACAGCTTTGCCAATTTGGATTATGCTTTCTTTTTGTGAATGGTTATTTATTTTGGCTTCGTGCCTTTTATTATTTGGAAGGTGAGTTGGCGATCTTTATTTTTTTTTGTTTGTTTAAGAGGATTTAGGGTTGTAGGGCGTTTGGAGTTTTTCTTCAAAGTAGTGAGAATGAAGCGTTTAGGGACTAATTATTTTGGGCTTAAGCTTGGNAGGATTTAGGGTTGTAGGGCGTTTGGAGTTTTTCTTCAAAGTAGTGAGAATGAAGCGTTTAGGGACTAATTATTTTGGGCTTAAGCTTGGGCTTAGAATGTAGCATTACTTTAGAATATATTTTTAATTAAACTATCAATAAAATGCCTCAGTCAATTAACAAATAAAACGGTTTTTTGAAAATCAGCAAGTTTCTTTTGACATCGTATGCAAAATTCAAGTTATTTGGAGGTTAATAGGAGGATAAACAAACGTTTAATCATACCTGCAGCCCTACTATGACTTGCTAATGCCATCCAATTCCGATGATGTAAACGGGATAGTGCTATTCGCTATGTATAGCTCCGTCTCCCTCTAAGAGTGGAATCATGATCGTTTTAAGACTTCATAGTAGGGACCGATGCTGGACTTGAAAATCATCTAAAATATTTGGGTGCTTCAATCCATCCATTATTCATCCACATTTAAGTTCTTTGTCGTTCCTTTAGCGTAATCTAAAAAAACATATTATTTTAGTACGGAACCACATAAAAAAATAAAAGATGGTTCTTCTCATTTCATGAGGACATAATACTTTTGTTTTGTACGCATCAACAAAAAATATACATCTCCTTTACACAAAGCAATCTAAGTAAAAGTTACTTAACGTTTTTTTTTTGTTTTATATTTATTTACATAAGCTTAGCTTTGAGAGAGATTCGGTGCAAAGATCAAAACAGTAAGTACTTGGTATTACTTTACATTTTTGTCACGTGAATCTTGATCTAACTTTTTTGGGATGTTACATAATAATATGTATTTCAATGTTTATTGTTTTAAAACCAAGTTTCCCTATATTAAAAAAAGAAAATAAAAGAAAGAAAAATGTTTATTTAGGACTCGCACAAGACAAACAAACCAGTAAAATAAAATTTAAAAAAAAATATATTTATTATATATTATTTGTACCTACCGTGAGTATATCAGTGTGTTCCAAATAAACAAGTTTATTTTTAACCGATAGTAATTAACGTAAAAAGAATGTTATTTGTATCTTATTTTTTGTTTTTATAATTAACTAGCTTTTGCCCGCGACATCGTCCGCGTGGAACTACTTGGTTACTTAGTTACTTGGGGCAGAGTTTAGTAAAGTTCAGTCAATGCTACTGAACAGAGAAAGAATAGATAGATATAGATAGTTTAACAAATGTTCGACGTGATTCTTTAAATTGGCATAACTTTTTTGTTTATGAACCGATTGACATGAAACAAACACTAAATGTTCAAAATCGGATAAGCCGTTTCTGATATTAGCGTGCACGAACGCACAGACAAAGAGACAAAAATTCTAACAATCATTGTTTTGGGTGCTACTTGCGTTGATAAAGGTCCCAATAATATTTTTTCTCATTTATTTCCCATGTACAGACAGCGATCCGTTACATTTTTATTATATGAATAGATATACATTAACTAAATCTAAATTAACATAATTACCTATTTCAGCACTTTTTGCATGGAACATCATTCCATTCTGTATCTGGAGAAGGGCGTTGCTAGCTGCGCTACAGTTTATACTTTTGCAGCTATCATCGTTTTACTTGTCGTACTTGGCCTTGTGTTATTGTTCCGAAATAAACTTTTATTATTCCTAAATAATTAAAGGTATTGAAAACGACAACGTTATAAAAAGTGGAACCAGCGAACTACCTTTTGGTCCTTCGGTACGGATCAGAATATTTGTTTTTGCTTATCATCATCTTCATCATCATACCAGCCGAAAGACGTCCACTGCTGGACATAGGGCTCCCCAAAGGGAGGGGCGGGAGTAGCCATAACCACCACGCTTGGCAGGCGGGTTGGTGATCGCAGTGTAGCTATTGCAATGCACAGAAGCACAGAGAATGCTGCTGCCCATTCTCTGGTGAGTCCCTTAGTCGCTTCTTACGACACCCACGGGAAGTGATGGGATGGTGCTATTCTTTTACGTTTAACTGATGTGATTTAATGCTAAATACCTCTACAAGTAATGACTTCCGAGAAAAGCTTAAACAAACCCTTTCAGTCTACATGTTTTGTAGTACTACAACGACTAATCCAAAAATTCAATTTAAAATTGTAGAAACACTTAAACAAACATATTTCAGCCAACCAAAGCACTAAAACGTCAGTGCACAAAGTCAAAATTATAGCCCAGCTTACAACTTCTACCTCCGAACAAAAGCGTACTGTTATACTGTATCCTACTGGCTCCAACACATATAATACCAAAAGTATTTCATACCAAAATTGCAGACGTAGTTACCGCAGTTTTCGAACTGGCAACTCCGGCCACAGATTACATTTAATACAAAGACTCAACTTCGTATATTCGACGACTTTCATACGCACACATGGGCAAGTACCTTTTATATGAAGTTATGAAACAGTCACGCGGATACCCCCGTAGTTCCCCGTTTAAAATCGTGTAAACGACTGTTACACATGTGTGAGTGCATCCATCTTCAATAGTACATAGTCATGTAATTGTTTAGTTTGTTATAAGTACCTTAGTTTCAGAACTAGACGCTCACACCGCAGACATGGCTCAGGGGCACACGTATAGAATATGATCCTTCATTTTAATTAAGAATTATTTACATTCCCCCTATATTTGTTGAACGATGCGTAAATATGGGTAAGTTCGTTTTAATGAAATTTTACTAAGTTTGAATCAATCGGATGGTGTGTGTTTGGTTTGTTAGCCTTATCCGGAGTGTGGTGGAAAACTTTTTGTTTCAAACCTTTCAAAATAAGTTATATAATAAGCACTACTGACTAATTTGTAACATACTAGCAGCAGTCACGCGGTTTCACCCGCGTAGTTCCCGTGGGAGTAGGAGAATAAAATATAGCCTATGTTACTCGCTGATAATGTAGCTATCCATTGCTGAAAGAATTTTTCAAATCGATCCAGTAGTTTTTAAGTTTATTCGTTACGTACAAAAATACAAATCTTTCCTCTTTATAATATTAGTATAGAAATAGATAGAATTATGAACTTTTATGAGTCAAAGTACACGGCACTTTTGAACGTCAGTAAAATAATAATATTACATTAATAAAGTGACTCTACTGTCCATTCGGAAAGGAAGATTCTTATAGAGAAGAACAGACAAGAAACTCCATAGTTACTCTTTTCAAATAATGATTTTACAAAATTTGGTATACAAAAATTAATTTAATATTATGTGAGGACGATGCACCCAGAGTATATAAGAACAAAGTATCACCAGCAGAGGTAAACTTATTCATTTTCTAAAGAAATTTAGGTAAATGGTACTCACATATTTACAAATATTGGAATTGTTTTAATTAATAAACAGAAAATAAAAACACAAAAAAGAAACAGTATATCTATAAAATTAATTCATAAATAAGGGTGTATCAATTGGCAATTTATCGCTAAAAGCGAACAACCTTCGAATGAACAAAAAAGAAAAGGAGAAAAAGACTTGTCCAGACTATTTACATACTGAAAAATATGAATTTCTTATGAAATAAGCAGTCACTTTTTGTTCAGCCACCCTAACTCGACTAGTAAAAAATGTCTGAGACATTAAATACGCCACTGTACGTACAGAGCTTTTAAGTTTTGATAAATGAAAAAATATTCATATTCTTATTTGTGTGTCACGACATGTACAGTCAACAAAGCTATTTGGTATGCAGCTAACTTGCAACTACTTTTAAATAATGTTGTGAGTGTGCTGAGTAGACAATTATTGTACACCACACTCGTAAGTATGTCATAAGCTTAAAAAGTTATAATGCAGACATTAGAAATAAATATTGGCAGTGCAGTGGAAAAAATAACATTTTTGTCTGTATACCAAATAGCTTTTTTGACAGCAAATAATTAAAAAATAAGTAATATTGCCTAAAAGATATCAATTCAATTTTTTTAATAATATTTAAATTTAATAAAAATAATAACCCTACATATAGTTGCGTCTCATCGGCAATTTAAAAACAACGAAAGAATGATGACCATTAATGCACATAAAAATATATTTCCCCATAGGTACAGTGTGACCACCATTCAATTACACAAACAAACATATGGAAATCATCCCAATTCCGTATTTGAAATAAAAGAATAACAATGCCACGGAATAAGGGGATAGACATAGGGGAGAAATGTCGATTGGTTGTGGATGCTTCGCGTGTAAAATAAAAATATAAGCGCAGATGAGTGAAGCAGGGAGCTAAACATAAGTAGTGTTTTTATATGTTTATGTATGAGAGTGCTTATTCACGGTGTATGGGTAATTTATGGGAAGAAACATAAGGATGAATATTAGCATTTATTGTACATAACATCACGCTTGTGTTTTTCGAAGGTTTAGGCAGAGGTGTTGCTATAATTCACCAGTTATGTTTTTGTTTAAATCTCATTGAGAAGGGGACGAGTTTATTGATATCAAACATGAGCACAAATCTATGAATTCTAGATGGAAGTAACACTTTGCCTGGCCCAAACCAAAGTTGCCAAAATTAAATGATACGCAGTTCATTTTGTAATTATAAAAAATGGGGATTTAAAAGGAAAAAACCTTTTAAATTACGGTTTAGCCTTGCTACAAAAATCTAGTTAACAAGAAATCTAGTTCAAAATGAAGTAAAAAGTAAGTAAAGAAAATCCATTTCCCGACACAACCAAGTCGGAAAAACTAAAAAAAAATCTGTTTCATTTCCTCCAACCCTTCTACCACGAACTTCTATAAAAACACTTCACAAAAGGGNCACAACCAAGTCGGAAAAACTAAAAAAAAATCTGTTTCATTTCCTCCAACCCTTCTACCACGAACCTCTATAAAAATACTTCACAAAACGATTACAGAGCAAATTAAAATTCAGTCACAAACACACCTAATTCACGCCACCGTTTAAAACTAAAACTACTTTACCCAAAGCTCTTGACACCAAACGGAAAAATCTTACACCGACCGGATGAATAAGGGTGCTTTTCCGGAAGAGATGTGCGAGGTATGGCTAGGCGGTGCGCGAGGAAAAANTAATTCACGCCACCGTTTAAAACTAAAACTACTTTACCCAAAGCTCTTGACACCAAACGGAAAAAATCTTACACCGACCGGACGAATAAGGGTGCTTTTCCAGAAGAGATGTGCGAGGTATGGCTAGGCGGTGCGCGAGGAAAACAGTCACCAATGCGATCACTGGTGCAAAAGAGCTAGCGGAGCTAGGTATTTTTAGATGGAAAGCGAGAGATGCGAGCAAAAATGTGCGAGCGACGGACTACGCTCACCCTACCACACCACACTCCGTCCGTGCGCAGCTAAAGAGTCCGCTACGCATCCTCGCACCACATAGCTCCTTGAGGGTGCTGTTCTACCCCACCAGCGATGTTCTATGCAGCTATGCTGCGAGAAAGTAAAACCTAAGCTACGAAACTATGTGACCGTTTCCACTGATAGCTAAGTTGTGTAGCGGAGCGATGTGCTATGAAAATGCGCTGCCGCATGGTAGCTGTACGAGGAAGATGCGCAGCTCGAGCACACTACTCTGCACGTAGCTACACCACTCACGACCATCAATATGACGCATCCACAGCACGCATCCTTCCATATCAAAAAGTAGCTTACTTGAATCAGTTTCCACCAGTACAGTGCCATGTTATGTGGGCCAATGTATGTATATGATTAGTAGATATCAAACGTATCCATAGCAACGTTGCATAGCTCATCTCTGGTGGAAAAGCAACCTTAACCTCGCAGCACGCACCCCACCTATATACACAAACCGCGCCTTCGACCACAGTATCGCTTTCCATCAGCTGGGATTGTGGGCCAACGTGAGCTTAAATTATAAAAAGTACACACCATTTCACGGTCTTGCTACGCGTCCTCGCACAGCTTCGGTGGAAACCATAACACATTTTCACAGCACCATTACATACCTCGCACCGCCTAGCTACCCTCGCATCTCTATTGTAAAAACACCCTAAATTGCGGCTATTCAGTTGAAGAAAATATTCGAAACACCGAGCTGCGTAAAAGGGGCGAAAAAAAATAATAGAAATAGCTTAGTCGTTTGGGAGAAATAACGGAATTGGCAAGGTATGAATGGTTAATACGGAAAGAGGGGAGTAGGGAATTAATTTGCCGTGGTGAACACCATGGGTACGTATTCCCATTGGATTTTTAGCATTATGTTCCTTTAGACAATAAATGTTTGGAAGATGTGTGTGAATTTTCCGTGTGTAAGTGTTTTTACTGTTTATAGTCGTGTTTGGTAATATTTTGGGGTCTAGTGTACAGTACAATGTGTTTCTTTGGCTGAATATAAAATGGTTTTCGGTTCCCAGGAATTTTACACCTTAAATGTACTATAGGTGGTTAATACAACAGGTGGTGGTAGGTAATTAATGTTTTTTCTAGGGTTCTGAATGTTGAGGTGAAACAGAACCCTTATAGGATCCCTCGTGTGTCTATATGTCCGAATGTCACAGACAATTTGATCAGGATCAAGTGGACCGCAATTTTTAGATCGGGGTCACATTTTAGAAAATATTTAATAAAGTTATTAAAACTACAACTCATTCAACGTGATACTTTTACGGTTCCGTCGATGTCAAAAAGTACTTGTAACCCAGTAGCAAGACTAAGATAAAAATCTCGGACATTCGTGACCACAGACAATTCCTCAGCACTTTGTCTGTAAGTGCAGCTACTGAATGGCTCACTTCCTCATTTAATTCATATTACTTCCACGCGATGAAAGACTGACACGCCATTATTATTCATGTCTTTTAGTTCAACAATGCAGTTAGCAATGGGAGGAGCTCGTGGATAAAGAATCCAAGCCGCACGGTTCGATCTTCAAGGTTAAGCAACGCTTGCCGAGGTCGGTCTGTGGATGGGTGACCATCTTAACATACCGAAACTCCTCCGTGTCTCGGAAAGCACGTTAAGCTGTTTGTGTCGGCTGTCATTTGTAGATGTTTAGCAGTCGTTATGGATTGTCAGAAGTGTACCGTGTTACCCAGTTAATGGGTTTTGGAGGTCTGGTAGGCAGCCGCTTCATGGACAACACTGGTACCTATTCAGTTGAATTTGGATTGACTGGAAGCCGAACCCAATATAGTTGGGAAAAAGCTAGGCAGATGATGAATGCAGTTGGCAATGCAATATAATATTATTTTTGCGTGTACGCAGCTCGGATGGGCAGTCACCTCATGTCATCATACCATAAGAAAGACGTCCGCTGCTGGACATAGGCCTCCCCCAAAGAGGGCATTGGCCATAATCGCCACGCTTGGCAGGCGGGTTGGCGATCGCAGTGTAGCTGTTGCAATGCACTGAGAATACTGCTGCCCATTCTCTGGTGAGTCCCTTAGTTGCCTCTTAGGACACCCACGGAAAGTGATAGGATGGTGCTATTCACACCATACAGAACTCCGACCTGAACTTCATTAAACTAAAATTTCCGCCAATTAAACCTCATAAGCTCGCCAAAGCAGGCAAACAAGCTCCATTTTAAAACTCTTTTAAACAAGATAAATAATAAACAGAAGTGTTTACTCGCAATTAGTGCCTCTTCTTAGAAGCCGGTTTGTTTGTCTAGTAGAACAAACAAGTAATCAACCTAATTTATATTAACAAACAAGGTGAAAAGCACTTAAAAGCCCTATTATGGAACTATATCAACGATAAATGGTTATTTAAAAAAAGCTAGTGCTCCCGGCGAACTTCTTACCGCCTCAGAATATATTTTTGCCGTGTATTATTTTCCACCATTTTTTTTTTCATGTTTTAATAGTTATTCTGCTATTCGGGCAAAGACAAATCCAACAAAGCAAAGATCTTCAAAATCGGTCCAGCCGTTCTTGAGTTATAAATGATGTAACTAACCCGACTTTGTTTTATATATTTAGATGTATAAACTGATAATAAAAAAATGATGGTGCAGTTTTAGTCTTAATCAACATTGGACCCGAGAATCTACGACTGTATGATCGGATTTTTGAAAAAAACAAGTTTTAGTCAGAAATTTTAATACTAATTTGATAAAAATGAGAGCTTTAGCACTAACGGATGGTGCAATAATACAGTTTTTCAAAATCAACCGGTTCGATTCCAGGCTAGGGATACCGAATTTTCAAAAAAAAATTCAAAAATTCATCATAATCGGGCTCAAGACCTTTTTTAGTGTTTTTCGCTAATCCTCATAGTTTCCGATTCAGCCATCCACGCACATTTTAACACTCCCATGAGGATAGTCAGAAACTGTTGAATGACACCAGCAATTACCTGATTTGATTGGCATGTACCTGAAGGCACATGCCAATCTTCTATGGCAGTATTTCTGAGTTGACTACATACTTGAAGATACGCAAAAACAAACTCATAGGTTAGTCTCTTTTAAAACCCATTCCATCACAACGAAATGATCAGATAATATGAAAACTATGTGGAATGGTTGTTGCGGAATTTGTTCNCCAGGGTTGCGGAATTTGTTCGAAAGAGTCACCGCGGCCCTGGAACGCAAAGGGCTTTAGAAGGAACACGGATGGGTTTTAGTCAGTAAGAGTCTGACACGCCCTTCCGCTCCACCCAGAGCGGAAGAAGTCATTTGATGATTTCCCATCCTTAAAAAAAAATGTGGATTGCTTGATGTTTGAAATGGTCTTTTGAGGAAAGCAAGCACAGACTTCAGTAGATCTATCGAGACTGTGTCCGCATTCGCATCAGTTTTCGTGTAGCTCAACTCAGAACTTTAGAGCTCAACGATCCGATAAAAAAATAACAAAATGAGGGCATTTGGTAAAGCTGCAAAAAGTTCTAAACTGGAGTAATAAACAACGTTCTTCCAGCTTTCGACAAAAAACAATAAATATCGAGCATTCGAGAAAACCCTGAATCGATTTCGAAAAGAATATCGAACATTCAAGAAAAAAAGACTTCAAGTGTCAAAGGACATTTTAATGTTGAAAAATCATTCTCTCCAAGATCTCATTTTACTAACGTTCGACTAGGCTGTTACTGCCTGCCATTTTTTATACACCTGCCAACAAAGACCCACTTTTCTTAGGTATATTTGTACAAATTTATTTTTACCACCAGAGCTGAAAATTTTCAACTCTATCCCCTAAACGCAGAGGTGAATTTTCTTTTATCAAAGTGTCATGATAAGATTGCAATTGTTGATGTATTAGGGAGGGCCCAAGATTGAAGATCGATTCGCTGTTGCGCACCTTCTGTGGCTTAAGTACGGGGGATTTTGATTTTAAAATGAGTTTAAAATGTTCGTTGGTGTATAATTAAATGCAAGGAGATTGCTTCGGTTTATGGCTATATTTGATAGGTAGAGCTCCTTGTTATAAAATTAATGTTGGTAATTTAAACGATTAAAAAGTTTGAAGTTTAAAAAAGCCAGGATTTTAAAATGAGATTTACTTTTGTTTTTGATAAACGTGTGCATCTCGTCTACAATTGGGAAAACCCAGTAGTAGATTACAATTCGAGCGAAATATGGTAGGTACCTTACCTCATAAAACTTGGGACAGATTACGTACCAATCTATCTAAAAGTACAAACCCCAAATCCAACACAAAAAATCAATCAAAACAAATAAATGATCGCCCTACAAAACTCCCAGACACATCCATCCATTCACAGGAGCGGGAAACATCCAATCCTGTCAAAAAATTACCTCTCGCCCAATCAAAGAGGAAGAATACACTCCGATTCACGCAGTTAAATCAGTCCGGTATTTTAAAAGTATTTTCCTATTTCAAATCATGGTAAATTACTTTCATCCCTGTTCGGGCACAGTCACAATAGGGGATGATTCCACTGCCCGAGGGGGTAAAGAGGACCTTTTTAAATCGCCGATAAGAGTTAATGAGCTTGAAAATCTAAAATTTATATTCAGAAAATGAATTCTTTGATGAAAGAAAGCGATAGCGCGGTGCGAATGATTTAATGTATTTATGTAAATGTAGGCTTTAAGCCGAAAGCCCGCGTACTACGCGTGAATTTCAACGGTAGTTACGCTTTTTATTTCAGTCTTTTGGGGTTCCCTGATATTCAGATTACGCATGTGTCCCCCGGCTATCGAAAAGCCACCCTACTTTTTTTTCTATGAAGACAGGGTTTTATTAGGTGGATTAGAAATAGCGTAATACCTGCCTAGTGGAAAACAGTGAAAAAAGATTTATGAGTATCAAAAGTTTTCTTTTTATTTTATTTTTTTTACTTTTCACTGAAAATGTACAAGACAACGAAAGAGAGAGTAAAAAGCAGTGACAGAATCAAAGTTGTTTGAGAATCAGAACTTTTTGAATGTCAAAATTTACATAAAGACAGTCTCCAAAAGCGGCCCCCCGTCACCACTTCTTAGAGCTTTCAAGTCAAGACTAGCAACGTCTGACCTGAAGATAATTATGCTTAAAACTAAGAAAACCCGCAACACTACACCCCTCCAATAAAACAGCAGTATACACAAATAAATATTGACAGGTACACATATTCATGAAAAAAATATACGTTGTATTTCATTTTTTATATCTCAATTTGTGAGAGATACGGTATTTCCCAGCGATATTAATTGATTGATGCTGAATAACGGAAGAGTTTTTTGGAAAAAAGTAACGTTATCAATTTTATTCGCGCTCGTACGAAGGCTATGGTAAAAGTACGTTGGCATTGTAAGAGATGGACAAATGGGATATTTGTCTTGATTATTTTATGTACATACTTGATTTTGGTGATATTTAGATAAAATATTGAGGTATTAGTCAACATCTAACAAAAAATATTTGTGCTTGAAAGGACACGGTGTTAATGAATTCTGCAAAATAAAATTTGTTTTTGTTCTTCATCAACTCCGTGATTTGTGAACCGAATTATTTTTTTTGTGAAAGGATATTCTTTCCGATTGGTCCCATAGAAATTTCATCAAAATCGGTTTAATTTTTTTCTTAATCAAAATAGCTGGAAAAATATGTCGTCCAAGTAAACGAAATTGCGTATTTTGCTTTTCTGTGACTTTCCAGTAGTGTTGTTAGGTGTGGGCTACCACTAAAAAGTGAAAAATATTAATGTTAATCAAATCAAATGCTTGCAATATAATTATTATAGTGAAAGCATTTGTCAAATCCTAAATCTCATAAATCCTTCAGCCCTA
>NDFZ01000692.1:0-11586 GCA_002192655.3 Mamestra configurata | reverse complement strand
AATGCGTTATGGGTTAATATTCTGATGTAATATTTTGAATAATGTTGTGTTCTCATGTGATGGTGGTGTCTTTATGAACAATCATTTTCTTACGGTTTTTTCCAGCAATTATATATATATATATGTATTACAAGTGATCCTACTAATAATATTAAAGATTTTCACATGTGTGTGTTTTGCTAAGTTTGATGATGAGTGGCTTTAGGTAAACTTTGACAAGTTACATTCTATCAGAAAAGACGACCATAAAAAAGTTAAATTGTAAGGGGGTCGCAAAGATTCCGGTGACGCATGTCAATCCTACAATGTCTGAGGGCCAGCCTTTATAACTAGTGTGTTCTGCCCAACATGACTTAGTGTCCATTCCCACTTAGATGGACCTTCTTTTGACAATCCGTCTAAAGAGACGGATATGCCAGTGGCAGTACATTTTATATGACACTGTTCACATTTAGACGAATCCGAGAAAAAGAACAGATCCAGGTTTGTAGACGGACGTTTTGTCACTGCGAAGAGCCGTCTAAACGCCCGGATGTAGTGTGAATGAATCTGCCTATCGTCGACCGCCGTCTCCCGTTTAAACAGACGGTTCGTCTAACTGTGAACACGCACGTCCAGCTGCCGTCTTCCGGAACGTGCCCTTACGGTGCTGAGACGTGCTCGCTCACACAGCCTGTGTACCGTACTAGCGTTCCATGCTTGGCTAATAGACAGCGTTCCAAACGTCGATATCCGAAGACCATCGAAGGTCAATTTGTTTGTTGAATCTGGATAAGAGCCATCTGGTGACAATAACAGAAAGCCTCTTTTTTAACGCAAGCTCAGCAACATGCACTGAGGCCGCAGATTAGAAAGTATTGCTTGTAAAAAAACATTATTGTTACTTATTTGCTTGCAAGATAGTAAATTGTGGTTAGGCTGATGTAGCAGCAAGGTTTTTAACCCTCAATGGCCGACCACTCCAACGCATATTAATGCGAAACATAAAAATAAACTTTTTCAACATTCAAGTCCTTCATTCAAATGTAAAAACTTGTACAGTCGCGCACATTTAATTCTTGAATATTCGCAAACCATATTTAACTTAATTTGTCGTTCGTTTAAACTCATTCCTGTTTCGCTTAATTATGTGTAGTTTAACATTCGTGTACAAACGTGTCAATTAATGTTTTAAAACTGAAAACCTGGAATTATAGTTAATGAGATTTAGCATTTCCTGTTTTGGTTTGAATTATTTTAAATAAATAAGTTTGGTAATTTAAATACTTGCTTTGTTGAAAGGACAACAGTTTTGAACGTTTGCCATTTGTATAAATGTTAGAGAGACGAACATTCTTACCGGAGTCTATGTACCTGATACCTGGGGATTTTTAAGTCAAGTGAATAGATTCACGTGACCCAAGGGCTGGCTTTTACCTTGGTCAAAGAATAAGCATTGCCATACAACGTGGCAATGCCGCCAGTCTTTTAGGTACACTTCCAGTCGACAGCGATGCGGATGAATTTTTTAACGCCATTTTTTAGGGTTAATTTAGTTAGGAGTTTTTATTTTTATTTCTAGTGTATATAGTTAGTTAAGTATTTATGGAATAAAGAGATTACCATAGTGAATAGATTACTTATATGCAAGCTTATTCCATCGTAGATCGCATCATCGCTTACCGTCAGGTGAGATAGTGGTCAGACGCGAGATGAACTCTTGAAACGCCTAGTTGACACTTTGAGAGACAAGAGCGCAGGCTTTTACCTTGGTCAGAGGCAAAGCATTGCCATACATGGTTAGTCAGTTTTTAGGGCACTATCACCAGACATTACCAGTCGGCAGCGATGTGTAGGATTTTTTTGACACCATAATGTTCGTTTATTTTTCTTGNAGAGACAAGAGCGCAGGCTTTTACCTTGGTCAGAGGCAAAGCATTGCCATACATGGTTAGTCAGTCTTTAGGGCACTATCACCAGACATTACCAGTCGACAGCGATGTGTAGGAATTTTTTGTCACCATAATGTTCGTTTATTTTTCTTGATACCATAATGTTAGTATATTTTTCTTAATACCAAAATGTTAGTATATTTTTCTTAATACCATAATGTTAGCATATTTTTCTTATAACCATAATGTTAGCTTATTTTTCTTGATACCATAATGTTACTTTATTTTTTTTAATACCATAATATTATTTCATTTTTCTTGATACCATAATTTTAGTATATTTTTCTTGATACCATAATGTTAGTATATTTTTCTTAATACCATAATGTTAGTATATTTTTCTTAATACCAATATGTTAGTATGTTTTTTTTGATACCATAATGTTAGTATATTTTTCTTGATACCATAATGTTTGTTTATTTTTCTTGATACCATAATGTTAGTATATTTTTCTTGATACCATAATGTTAGTATATTTTTCTTAATACCAATATGTTAGTATGTTTTTTTTTGATACCATAATGTTAGTATATTTTTCTTGATACCATAATGTTTGTATATTTTTCTTGATACCATAATGTTAGTATATTTTTCTTGATACCATAATGTTAGTATATTTTTCTTAATACCATAATGTTAGTATATTTTTCTTGATACCATAATGTTAGTTTATTTTTTTTGATACCATAATGTTAGTATATTTTTCTTAATACCATAATTTTAGTATGTTTTTCTTTATACCATAATGTTAGTTTATTTTTCTTGATACCATAATGTTAGTTTATTTTTTTTGATACCATAATGTTAGTATATTTTTCTTAATACCATAATTTTAGTATGTTTTTCTTGATACCATAATGTTAGTTTATTTTTCTTGATACCATAATGTTACTATATTTTTCTTGATACCATAAAGTTAGTTTATTTTTCTTGATACCATAATGTTACTATAATTTTTCTTAATACCATAATACTAGTATATTTTTCTTGATACCATAATGTTATTTTTTTTTTTCGGTTTACTTTTATCCATGTTATTTAACTACTAAATTTAGGGTGAGAGGGCTACAAAAAGGATCTCTCTATTTACCTAAAATTTTCTGTAGCACAAAAAGGCCTATTTCAGTTGGCTACCTACTCGAACGATGCGAAAAGTCTTAGCTGAGCATTACAAAGCTTAAACAAAATATTTTGTTTCAAAATGAGAACTCAGAAACAGGCCGTTATTCTATTATTAGGCGCGAAAATTACATCTACAAGAATGCTACAATGCCTCTGTACTAAGAGAGAATCCCGTGAAATATTAAAACCTAATTTGTGTTTGCACACATGCGAAACTTTGACGTGGAGTTACAGATCTTTGTGTGTGTTTACGTCAGTGTTGGTGTACTGTCTTGCCTACACGAACATGAACAAAGATGGATATTTTTTACTGTCATTTATTAGTCTTGCTAGCTTTTTCCACCGGTTTCGCTCAAAGTTAAGTTTTAAATCATCACAAGGGTGCTTCCAGATAAACACTGTTAAATCAAAGAAGTGTGCCTGAACCCGGAACCTGGCACACTTCTTTCTCTCAAATCTGGCAGTTGAAACATTTGTGATAACAAAAAAAAAAACAAATGTTTGAACTGCCAGATTTTTAATATTAGTCGTTTGTCTCTATGATTAAAAATTAAGAATATTAACTGAACACAACACAGCTTCAACTCAATTTATTTGTATTGGATGGTCACCCATCCACGGAACAACCTTGGCAAGCGTTGCTTAACTTTGAAGATCGACCCGTGTTGTTATTACTACTTAGCCACGAGCTCTTGCAAAATTGCATAGCATGTAACCCTACTTCCTTACTAATATTATAAAAGCGAATGTTTGTATGTATGGATGTTTGTTACTCTTTCACGTCAGAACGGCTGAACGATCTTGATTAAATTTAGCACAGAGGTAGATTACAATCTGGAATAACACATAGGATATTCATCTCGGGAGTATGTTCCCTTGGGATATTTTTTGACATTAACGCAAGCGGAGCCGCGGGCGGTAGCTAGTGTATTATAATGGCAACACGGTTACTCTATATGTGTGTGTGCTAATATTATAAACGCAAAAGTTTGTATGTATGGTGTATGGATGTTTGTTACTCTTTCGCATCAGAACAGCTGAACGGATCTTGATGAAATTCGGCACAGGGGTAGATTATAGTCTGGAATAACACATAGGACTTATATATACTTTTTATCCCGAGAGTATGTTCCCCTGTGATAATTTTCGACAAAACGCGGGTTGAGCCGCGGGCGGTAGCTAGTGTATTATAATGACAACACGGTTACTCCATATGTGTGTGAACGCCCTATGCTCATGGATATGCGAGTATGTTAGTGTGCAACTTTAATTTAGACACCGCGCTAAGTCAGCAGTACTTACTATAGCATATTGCTAGCAACTTTTGGCAGTTTCGGAGTCAGTTCATTTAACGTATGTAAAAAGTTTTATATTACCTTGACCTTTACTGTGATACTTTGAGTTATCGGGGTAGATGTTTGTTTGAAACTCATTTGTCATGAGAGGGTCGCGTCCATTTTGTTTTTTATTGAAGGCATTTACTAAAATTGTTATCTGAGTTTTAAGTGTTATGTTAACGTGAATGTTTAGATTATTTGGGATGTGATCTGTGTAGTTATAGAACCTTGCTGCCTTTCGCCCTTTCAGATTTCCTACGCACCAGCTTTATAGAGCATGTAATGTGCTTACAGTGCGGCAATTTTTTATTTTAAACATAGTGCTACACCAGCACACAGCACTTCGTTTTGACCCTGTACCTTCTGACAAGGGAAGGAAGGACATGGTTTGCATAAATCCTCAAACTAGACATGCGTTTGCAAATCGTTTTTATGTATTCATAGAACCTTTTCTATATAATAGGCTCAACAAGGTACTAAACTTCCATAGTGTAAGGTTTACAAAATGTTGTCAAAATATTAAATGTTACTCAATTACATGGACACAGAACAACTTCTAGAAACATTGGCATGATGATATTTAATCCCCTCGTAAGTGTTTACTTTTGTATAATTATATAGGCTTAATTTTAGGTATTAATGTACTATTACACTTTTTCTCGTAGTTGCTTAGAATAGATAATTAATTTTTATTTATGTATTCATAGTTTAACTTTAAATTGTATTATCCCAATGTAATTGAATCGTAAAGTGAAGGCCTGAAACACAGGTTTAAAGTAACCTAGATCGGGCGGATCACTATCTAACATTGCAATTCGGCACCGTTAATTGCATGTTTCATAAAAATATCTTAGTTTTAGTTTATTTTTAGGCACTATAATTGTATGGAAAATGTTAATACTGTTGACTAAATGTACACTTTTGTAGACGTTTTTATTTGAAAAAAAAAATTACTATTATAAAAAAAAATATTATTATAGAAGACCAAAACATTTTCTCTCAGGCAAGAATCACAGAACGAGTTTGACTTTTATATGCTGAGTACTAAAGGCGTTTTAAACACTGTTACTTATTCCTTGAAAAAAAGTAGTCGAATACGATCAATGATAATGAATATTTTTATTCGTATGCAGTCTGTGAATCTTGCCTTGCCTTTGAAAGATGTTGGTCCAGGGCCAATAAACATTTTTCATGCGTGTGATTTACGCCGAGTGTCACACGTGCCGTAGATAGTAAGTAGGTAGATAAGTATACACGCCATATTGAATATTATATTTTTAGACAACCATGTGTGTGAAGGCCCTAAGTTCCACAAAAAAACAAATAACAAAATTCAAAAACAAATCGCTACAAATATTTTACAACAATTTCGTCCGAAATTGAAATTCAAACAAATAAAGAATGCTTCTTAAATTATTGACAGGGCTGGGCAGCTGGGAAACCCGTCAGATTTTATCGATACCCTCGTAAACAACGCCATGTCATTCCATGTTGACGTTTATCGTTACTAATATCGACATACCGATAACTGCCAAATGTACCGCACTAGAGATGCGAAATTGAAAAAATATATTGAATTGAAAAGTAATTTGCAACTTACTAAGGGCGAGTTTTTTGTGTCTGTATTCGTCGTTACACTTCGCGTGACCCAAGGGCTGACTTTTACCTTAGACAAAGGATAAGAATTGCTATACAACGTGGCAATGCTGCCAGCCTTTTGGGTACTTTATCAGTGGCCAGCGATGCGGACGAACAGTGGCAACGATTCGACGTCATATTTTAGACTATCTTTAGTTAGTTATTTTTTTTATTTAAGTGTATATATAGTAAATAGTTAGAAATATTTGTACATTATGTATTTAATAAAAGATAGATGACCACTAAAAAACAATTCTAGCAAAACGATTATAGCAAAATTATTATAATTGGCCATAACTTTTTTTCCACAGCGATTCGAGACTTGCCGCCATAGTTAAAGTTGTAGAATATAAGAAAACCTTTCCAGCTCTATATCGCTTAACGTTATTACTCATATAGGCTGTGCTCCATGCATTTTGTCGGCCCTCCTTTAAATACAATTTTAAACATTGGTTTGAGAACTATGGATCTAAAATTCACCCTAAATAAAATAATAATAATAATATATAATATCTTGGGACAACTCACACACGGTCATCCGATCCCAAACTAGGCAGAGCCTGTGCTATGGCAACCAGACGACTGATAAACATACTTATATATTTCTAAATACATACATATTATAGATAAATTACACCCAGACACAGAACAAATGATCATGCTCATCACACAAAGATTTGTCCTGGGTGGGAATCGAACCCACGACCTCCAGTCTAGCAGTCAGGGTCACTAACCACTCGACTAACAGGCCAGTCAAAATACGGTTAGTATTAAACATAATTTTAATGAAATTACGTAGAAATATTTTTTTTTATATTAACTTGCTGATAATATGATATAAGCATCATCATCACCACCAAGTCCGGATCAAGGAGATGTCTGCATAGGAGACTGAGNAACCCACGACCTCCGGTCTAGCAGTCAGGGTCACTAACCACTCGACCAACAGGCCAGTCAAAATACGGTTAGTATTAAACATAATTTTAATGAAATTACGTAGAAATATTTTTTTTTTTATATTAACTTGCTGATAATATGATATAAGCATCATCATCACCACCAAGTCCGGGTCAAGGAGATGTCTGCATAGGAGACTGATCCAGCTAGGGCCAGAGCCTGCCAGGGTTGTGGAATTTGATCGAAAGAGTCACTACGGCCCTAGAACGCAAAGGGCTTCAGAAGGAACACAAAAGTCTGACACGCCCTTCCACTCCACCCAGAGCGAAAGAAGTCATTTGATGATTTCCCATCCTTAAAAAAAAGCATCATAATTACAATAACTTCCTGCCCATGAACGTATTGCGCCGATCCCAAGTAACGTGGGAACGTTACACGTTAACGTTACGTTTTCATCTTCAAGGGCCTAGCACGACTGTTTTCACGTATAATAACGTTACACTATCGTTAACGAAAGTGAATTTTAAATATAAAAAACTACAACCCCATGGTATTTTGTTATAATTTTATGCTACATACACAATTTGTATCAGACAAGAATAAGAATAGGTATAGAATCCAATTCAAATAAATATTATGTGTGAAACGAGTATTATAGTAACATTTTACGTTACGTTACTACGTCAAAAACATTTGTGTTAGGTCCTCCGTTCTCCCGTCAACCGTCACGCTATCACTCACTTCCATTTCGTTCATAGAGTTTCTCACACAATTAGTTCATATTTTTGTTGGCGCTAAAATTCCATAATTAAAAAAGTACAAAGGTATCGATTAAAACAATGATTAAAATTCTTATACGTCAACATCCACTCTGTGTACACATCTATATAATCAAGACTTTCCAAAGTCTTTGATCGCACTTATTCCAGACATACTAAAGACATTAAGAAAATGGCATCAATAANGGAACGTTACACGTTAACGTTACGTTTTCATCTTCAAGGGCCTAGCACGACTGTTTTCACGTATAGTAACGTTACACTATCGTTAACGAAAGTGAATTTTAAATATAAAAAACTACAACCCCATGGTATTTTGTTGTAATTTTATGCTACATACACAATTTGTATCAGACAAGAATAAGAATATAGAATCCAATTCAAATAAATATTATGTGTGAAACGAGTATTATAGTAATATTTTACGTTACGTTACTACGTCAAAAACATTTGTGTTAGGTCCTCCGTTCTCCCGTCAACCGTCACGCTATCACTCACTTTCATTTCGTTCATAGAGTTTCTCACACAATTAGTTCATATTTTTGTTGGCGCTAAAATTCCATAATTTAAAAAGTACTAAGGTATCGATTAAAACAATGATTAAAATTCTTATACGTCAACATCCACTCTGTGTACACATCTGTATAATCAAGACTTTCCAAAGTCTTTGATCGCACTTATTCCAGACATACTAAAGACATTAAGAAAATGGCATCAATATAAAATAAAAATGGCGGACTTCATAACTACATCTCGAAGAACATTATTATGCTTGAAAAACTGCACGAAAAAGTGCTAAACATTTTAAAATTCCCGTCGAACTACTCGATTGAGAACGTGAATATTCAAAGGGGAAATGACAAAATAGAGAAAAAAATATAAACATTTTCTAGCGCGAGTTGCCAGTGAAAGATGTCTCGATAAATAACCATGTTTCTCTCGAAATATAGGGATTTCTTATGAATTTCAAATTCCATATTTGAATACATAATTCCGTTGAGTTCGAAAAGTTATTTTTCTTTAAATCTGTGTTGCTATCCTGCTGAACATTTAAGATAATGTGTAATTTGCTATTCAAAAAGAAGTTAGCTAGCACTCGAGTCGGTACCTATACTTCAAAATTTCGTTATTTAGAAGCAAATGTATGGATTTGTTTAGTGGTACATGTTTTATTTATTGTTACTCATTAGCTTATATTATGGTGAACAAGTCTTGAAGTGTATAACTTTGGTGGATTTGTTTCTAAATGACCAAAGTAGAAATAGAGTAATTTACGAACGATAAAAATCTGTGATTTGGTTTTGTACAAATCATTCTGATGTTTAGTTTAGTAAGCTTATCTCAAATATGATTTATCTATTTACTCGAAGTGTGTTAATATTCAATAAATTTTAGTTACCTTTACCACAAATGTGCGTATCCATTACATAATTGATAAGCGTATGTTGTGTTCCCGATTTTTCGCATCACGACTCTACCGTGATGCGACAAATCGGGAACATATTGTGCAGAAAGTTTTGTATGTATTTTGTATGTATGATATAAATGGCTATAAGAGATGATGATGGATGAACGTGGTAACTACGGATATGACAACTAATAGAGAAGACATATGGATCATCACCCATATGTCAAATTTATCTGGAGTCGACGCACTTTCAGGGGAGTGTCATCACACTCCCCTGCGTCGACTTCAGATAAAATTTAATAAAGGTATGTCAAATATTGATGAATTTAAAAGTGTGTAATGCCAAAACTTCATATCAAATGCATTCTCTTCCCTTATCAGAACAAAACTTTCCAACAGGCACTCGCGACCTACATACACAGATTTAACCGAGCTCTTCACACAATTTGTATAATTGTATTTAATTTCACCAGCAGCTGCACTTGACGATAAATTACAGTTCATATTATACAAACTGTTGCTACGAGTACTTATAATAAATTAATACATTATTACGTGTTTCGTTTTGTTCTGAGTTTATGAATTATATTATCTGGTAACGACTTTTTTAGTCATTGTTACGTTGAAATCGCAAAAATTCGTTGGTTTTTTCTGAAAAAAATTAGAACTCATCGGGCATAGAAAAATTCGTAATACTGGCAGCACTGCCACGTTGAATGGTAGGTAATGCTGATCCTTTGGCCTGCTTAAATCTAGTTTAAATGATACCCTTGTTGAAAATATTGATTTTTAAAACTAAAAGAAATGCATCAACAGTATTTATTAGTTCTTACTCGAATTAAAATAAGTTTACATTGAAACAGCTCCCTGCCAATTGTGCTTCATCCCTGGACCCTGAAGGTTTTATATGTATACCAATAGAGCTTATTCTTTTTTGTTTGCGATGGTTGAGGTTATCGTAACACGTGATTTATGAAAATTTCAACTACCTTGGAAAAAAGATTAATAGTCTTGTCGCAGACAGACGAACAGACCGGCACACAGAACAGACTTCGTAATAATACCTCGGCGGAAACCTTGTTCTGTATAGTATCGGACAAAAAAGATTAGCACCATCCCATCAATTCCCGTGGGTGTCGTAATAGGCGACTAAGGGACTCACCAGAGAATGGGCAGCAGCATTCTCTGGTGATCACCAACCCACCTGCCAAGCATGGTGATTATGGCAACCTCCTACCTATAGGCCTATGTCCAGCAGTGGACGTCTTTTGGCTGATATGATGATGATGGAAACCCCAAAACCACAATGCAACCTAATAACTCTATGCCTGAGTCAGCCCGTCAGTCGATTTTCTTCCATCCGTTGATTGTTTGTCTGCCAACATTTATACAGTGTTGTCATAGTATTGCTATCGCTAGGTAAACCTGTAGCAAACTCGACTAGGTTATCGGTGTAATCTTCCGCGTGTAGCGTTGATTGGTCGTTAGAGTCGCGCGAGCCATTTCGTGGTACTCGCGTTGATGTCAGGTAGGTATACCCGAAAGCTCGTTTTTTTTTCTTATTAGAATGTTTCCAGTGGCAGCCAAGAGTTTTGAAGTTGAAGGAAAACTTCGTGCCCTGGAAAGCATATCGGTCCTGCATGTGCCCAATCTCTCTCTGGTCGTGTCGAATGGCCATCTCTTCGGATTATGGGAATATGGGAACAAGGAGTGCATCTTTGCGCACACATAATTATGTGCACGTCAATGGCTGTCTCCGTTAGCATTGGCAGCCGTGTTCAAAATATTTTCTGAAGGGAATATACCACCAATTTCGGCTTGGACTGGGACAGGAATGAATCCAGGACTTGGGTTCGATTCGATGTTCAACAGACGCGCTTGCGACAATAAACTTAGAAAACATCTTTGACAGTAGATACTGGTAGTCGAAAGCCAGAAATTCTAACTCCAGTCTTTCCAGGTGTCGATACCCCTATACTAGGTAATTTCTGCTCCGTTTGGCTCGCGGTCGCGTTGTGTTCGATTCCCAGGTCGGGCAAAGAGTGTCATTGTGTTTTTCCATTAGGAATTTCGCTGTGACAGCCCGGAGTTTGGAAGTTGGTGACACCCCCGTGCCTCGGAAAACACGTAAAGCCGTTGGTCCTGCGCCAGATCTCTCTCCGGTCGTGTCGACTTGCCGTCCCATCGGAATATGGAAGAGGGAGTGCATCTGTGTTTGCACACACACTTGTGAACTATAATATGTCCCGCGCCGATGGCTTGTCTCTGTTGAGATTGGCCGCCATGGCTGAAATCGGTCAGGAAGACTATATAAATATACTAGGTTATTTAGATCAGATAGGTGACTCCATGTAAAAGACTGTTTCTTGGCTGCATCCGGCTAGACTGGAATTGGCTTCCAGTCTCCTACATATTTGGGAAGAGGCTAGGCAAATTGGCTTGGCCCTATCTAAGAATCTAAGCCACAGTGGTC
>NDFZ01000691.1:0-11585 GCA_002192655.3 Mamestra configurata | reverse complement strand
AAACTTCAAAAAGCGCAATAGTCGCGCTGACTGACCCCTGGCGCCATCTATTGAAAAAAAAAAGCATGGAAGCATGAAAATAACACCAAAACAAATTGTTGTGTTATTTGTGAAACTTTTAAAACGGAAGCAAAATAAAAGTGACCAGTTTAAAATACCTCATCGTTATTAATTGTTACGTAAAGGCGTTTATTTAACATCTTTCTTCCCCCGCCAAATATTTTGTTAGTTTACTACATGATCGATAAACAGCGTTTCTTTAGCCATCCAACAATACCAAGCGACTACCTGCATACGAGAAGTTAACATTGTAATACCTTGTAGTTATTGTAGTTTTTATTACAAAAATATTTTCATGGAACGAGTAGCCAGAAAGATCCCCAAATTAAGTAAACAATAGGGGTATTTCAATACTATAAAAATCAACATGTTAAGATATTACACCTTTGAAGTATGACTCTTATTTGAACAAGAGTAACTACGATTTCTAAAAAATATCGGTGGAAATTTAGTGAAGTTACTTAGCCTATGTTACTTCCAATGAAATAAGTAGAATACATACCTAACCTACATTGTATTATTGTACATATCACAGATGGATTACACAGCTCTATAAAAAAAGTTTTGTTTTGTTGCCCTGGATATCATCGTAAATTTTTACGTTTTCATGTGCCCAGATTACGAAAATTCATGAAAGTTCTCAATGTGCTGGTATTTTCATGATTTTTGCATATCTTAAATTTTGAACAATTATAATTATCTACTGCTGGTCTTTGAAAAGAGATTGTGTGTGTGTGATGGTGAAAGGTGAAAGGTCGTCTTGTTAGCCATGGTTTTTACTATTGTTATAACGATTATATGCTTAATGTTTAATTTTGCTGGCCCTGGTTTATCACTTGTGGCGTCGAGTCACAGATCTTTTTATTATATTCTACCCTCTGCACGTGTAAGCGGGCACACCCTTCATGTCTGGAGGCTTATTTAGTTTGATTTGATATTGTTTTTATGCTTGAGTTTGTCTGTTTATGCTAGCATAATGGAGTGTGCTAGCTTNGAGCATGAAAATAACACCAAAACAAATTGTTGAGTTATTTGTGAAACTTTTAAAACGAAGCAAAATAAAAGTGACCAGTTTAAAATACCTCATCGTTATTAATTGTTACGTAAAGGCGTTTATTTAACATCTTTCTTCCCCCGCCAAATATTTTGTTAGTTTACTACATGATCGATAAACAGCGTTTCTTTAGCCATCCAACAATACCAAGCGACTACCTGCATACGAGAAGTTAACATTGTAATACCTTGTATTGTAGTTTTTATTAAAAAATATTTTCGTAGAACGAGTAGCCAGAAAGATTCCCAAATTAAGTAAACAATAGGGGTATTTCATTACTATAAAAATCAACATGTTAAGATATTACACCTTTGAAGTATGACTCTTATTTGAACAAGAGTAACTACGATTTCTAAAAAATATCGGTGGAAATTTAGTGAAGTTACTTAGCCTATGTAACTTCCAATGAAATAAGTATACATACCTACATTGTATTATTGTACATATCACAGATGGATTACACAGTTCTATAAAAAAAGTTTTGTTTTGTTGCCCTGGATATCATCGTAAATTTTTACGTTTTCAAGTGCCCAGATTACGAATATTCATGAAAGTTCTCAATGTGCTGGTATTTTCATGATTTTTGCATATCTTATATTTTGAACAATTATAATTATCTACTGCTGGTCTTTGAAAAGAGATTGTCCCCTGAAAAATTATAAAAGAAAAGCTCATAAAAGACGTTTTATGAAAAAATAAAATATATTTTCGACATTTTCCTCTTTATTTACTTCGATATATCCAAATTTCTCAAAATATTATTGACATTATAAATATATCTGTTATTTTATTTCTCGTTCTTTGATTTTTGTTATGTAAAAGCAAAATAAAGATTTAAAAAAAAATTAGAGCAAATCTAACAAAATAATTGATAGTTTCATGAATTGTGTGCATAAATGGACCCAAAATCATTTCATATCTAGGGCAACAAAACCACTGTAGACCAGTGTTATATAAATCATTAGTTTTACATAACTGCTAGCGATTTTACAGAACAGCTCTGTTTAATGTAAAATCGTTGAACGACGTTCAGTTGAATTGTCATTGCGCTACGTTTACAAAACTGCTACCTACCCACGTTTGGCGATAATACCGAATGGCGTATCTGACTAAAATAATGTTTCGATAAACTTGGTTTTGTGGCGATACCTTTCTTTGGTAAATTCCGTTCCAGGTCACATGAATGAAGAACCGCTCGGATCGATCATTAACGTTAAGCGACGCTTGCCGAGGTCAGTCTGTGGATGGGTGACCATCAGAAATGTACCGGGACTCCTCCGTACCTTGAAAAGCACGTTAAGCCGTTGGTCCCGGCTCTCATTTGTAGAACTTTGACCAGACGTTACGGATTGTCAGAAGCCAGAAAATCTGTCACCAGGCTTGCCAAGAAGTACCTACCATATCACCCAGTTTCTGGGTTATGAAGGCCAGATAGGCATTCGCTCCACTTAAAATACTGGTATTCAGCTAAATCTGGTTTGACTGGAAGCAGACCCCAATATATTTTAGAAAAGGCATGCAGATGATGAAGGTCCAAAAAAATCTAACACGAAGGAGGGCGACGAAATATTAGCAATTTGTGTTGAAACCACTAAAAAGGGGGGGTCGAGGTGCCATTGAATGGTTTGTTATCTCCTCTGAGGTGTCACCTGTTGCCAGGTGACCCGTATGAGCACAAAGTCTGAATACTCGGAGCTCTAATCTTATTTTACCGCCCTGACGGGTTAGATACATCTGAATGTACGTCAATTCAGCCCAGCTTGGCGAGTACTGGCTTCCCTCGAGGTGACTGACCCCCGAAGTACACAGAAATGGTCGCGGTTACAATGCAAAGTCGTGCGAAAACTTTAATTGCGCGATTTAGGAATCACTGACAAATTTATACGCTGATGTTCCCAAATTTATACGCTGTGTTGTAATTTTTTTAGGATATATACTCTTTATAAATTTAAACATGTGAAACTGCCAATATGAATCAAATTAAAATGCAAAAATAATAACATTTGGCGGGGTTTGAACTCATGACGAGACAACATGATAGATGATGCCATGTTGTTTGCAAACATTTCTTTAAACTACTTCTTTTTCATCGGGTAGTATTTAACGCAAGAAAAATCCAAATTACTGATTGCGAAAAATACTCAAATCAAAATACGCGCACAGCGTAAAGCTTTTTAGGTTTCCATACCCAAAGGGTAAAACGGGACCCTATTACTAAGACTCCGCTGTCCGTCCGTCTGTCTGTCTGTCCGCCTGTCATTAGGCTGTACAAATGAAATAAAATAAAATTAAAAGCGATGTTTCCATATAAGAAACATGTTTTTTTCAGCTTATGGTACGGAACCCTTCGTGTGGAAGTCCAACTTGCACTTGGCCAGTTTTTAATAATGCATAGCTAATAATAACTAGCACATATTAAACCTATTACCCCTTTTTTTTAAAGTAATAATAAACATTTTTTTTTATAACATACAACAGTTTATTTAAATGAAACAGCATTTGAAACCACCAGGTACAGAAAACTATTAAACCTAAGCTTAAAAAGTCTTATAAACTTCTTGACCGGGCCAGGTCAACGGTCACTTATTTATCACTTCTGTACTTAAGATGAATCTATTGTTAATATCCATTCAACCGTTTGCGCCAAAGAAATAGACCTAATTACCTACATACTGTAAATGTCGAAGATGGATTGTATAATCAGCTGTTTTACATAACGGCGTTCAGCTGCACTGGCGGATCCATGTGGTGATCCCTAAGGGCCTCAAGCCAAAAGCCCAACACATCTTTGCCGGCTTTTAATTTCAAAAAACTGTGTGCATTTTTAGTGTTAACTTTGCTAAAGCCTACCTTCAGCGGGTCGCCACCCCCACCCAACGGGACAATCCCAGAACGTGGGTAGGTAGCACTTGTACAAAACTGCTATCTACCCACGTTTAGCGATAATGTAGAATGTAGTATCAAAAATAATAATTAACTTTCGCTACAAATGCTTTTGCGACGAACACTTTCTTTGGTAAATTACGTTTCAGGTCACAGGTTAAACATAAAGTCACAAATAGTTGAATAGCTCGAAACAAACTCAGAGGACAAAGTCTCTTTTAAGTCCATACAATTGTTCTGGTCAAATCTTAAGAGAATTATGCAGGTTAATGTGTGAGGTGGTCTTTTGGGGAAAGTACCACCACACGAGGTTCCTATAGTCTGCAAGGTTTTTAAAAACATAGTACGAAGCAGGGGACGAAAAATTAAAGAAACCAGTAAAAAGGGGGTCGAGATAGCCATGAGTATGGTTGTGTTGTCAATCCTCGGCGGTGGCGGGCCCGAGCCGGGCTGCGCAGGGTTTGTAAGTGCTAAGTGATTTGAATCAGTCTTATCTCACATTATCACTCCCTTGCGGGATGAGTATTATTGGTAGTCGCCAACTCCGACCAGCTTGGCGACACTGGCTTACCTCGAGGCGACTGACCCCCGAAGTACTAAGGAAGGATCACGGTATCTATGCAAAGTCGTGCGAAAACTTTAATTGCGCGATGTAGGAAGGAATCACTTACAAATTATGTATGTACAAGTTCTCAAGTATGATTTGAAATTCCTACAAGAATTTAGATTACCTTTATTTTTTTGGAGCAAATAAGTCTTTTTCAAGCTTTAAAATGTTAAAGTGCTAATCTAAAGATACTAAAAAATGCAAAAATTATTACGATTAGCTGGGTTCGAATTCATGACACACTGCGATTGCCAATGACTTCAATTCAAACTACCCACATACTACCGATTTCTCAAACACAAACAAGCAAGTTGAGATTTGCTCAAACACTGTATTAGCGCGAAAACCTGTCAAAAGCTTAAATATTTTGGGTACTGACCGGTGTTGCAGAAAGATATTACTCTTGGTAGCGTATCAATTCATCTTCTTGTATTATCTATATTTGTTAGAAATCGTAGACTTAGCGTGTCTGTAGGTTGAATATTTTTGCATAAAAATAACAGAGAAACATTACGAAAACGGCATAGAACTAAAAATGCAATTTTAAAATTTTTGACTCCGTTGTCTGGTTGTCGGTTTATTTGTTTGTCTTTATTTTTTTGGAAGCATTTTGCAAATACCCATAATTGGATTACAAATCAAGGTACTAATTGAACAGATATTAAGTGTTATCCTGACCAACATTAAGCGTTTATTTCACCAAAATCGAACTACAAAATCAAAAGATATTGAATTATTAAATTTAGTAAGAAACTTCAAAAAGCGTAATTGTCGCGCTGACTAACGCCTGGCGCCATCTATTGAGAAAAAATTAAATGCATGTAAGCATGAAAATAACACCAAAACAAACTGTTCAGTCATTTGTGAAACTTTTAACGAAAAATGAAGCAAATTAAAAGGGACCAGTTTAATACCTTATCGTTATTTATTGGTACATTAAGGCGTTTATTTAACGTCTTCCTTTCCCCGCCAAATATTTTGTTAGTTTACTATATGATAGACAGCTTTTCTTCAGCCTACTTCATTTTTATCTTACTACCAAGTACCAGGAATACCAACCGACGGTTTGACTGGGAGCCGACCTTAATATAGTTGGAAAAGGGCTAGGCCGATGATGATACAGCTGAACCTGGTTTGACTGGAAGCAGACCCCAATATAATTTGAAAAAGGCAGGCAGATGATGAAGGTCCAAAAAAATCTAACACGAAAGAGGGCGACGAAATATTAGCATTTTGTGTTGAAACCACTAAAAGGGGGGGTCGAGGTGCCATTGTATGGTTTGTTATCTCCTCTAAGGTGTCACCTGTTGCCAGGTGACCCGTATGAGCACAAAGTCTGAATACTCGGAGCTCTAATCTTATTTTACCGCCCTGACGGGTGAGATACATCTGAATGTACGCCAATTCAGCCCAGCTTGGCGAGTACTGGCTTCCCTCGAGGTGACTGACCCCCGAAGTACTCAGAAATGGTCACGGTTACAATGCAAAGTCGTGCGAAAACTTTAATTGCGTGATTTAGGAATCACTGACAAATTTATGCGCTGATGCTCCCAAGTTGTGTTCAAAATACAATAAGAATTTAGTTTTTATTTGTTTTGTTATTTTTTAGGATAAAATAATACTATTTATAAACTTAAACATGTGAAACTGCCAATCTGAATCAAATAAAAATGCAAAAATATTTACATTTGGCGGGGTTAGAACTCATGACGAGACAAGATGATAGATGCCATGTTGTTTGCAGACATTTCTTTGACCTACTTCTTTTTCATCGGGTAGTTTTGAACGCAAATAAATATAATTCGAATTACTGATTGCGCAAAATACTCAACTCAAAATACGCGCACAGCGTAAAGCTTTTTAGGGTTCCGTACCCAAAGGGTGAAACGGGACCCTATTACTAAGACTCCGCTGTTCGTCCGTCTTTCTGTCTGTTCGTCTGTCACCAAGCTGTATCTCATGAACCGTGATAGCTAGACAGTTGAAATTTTCACAGATGATGTATTTCTGTTGCCACTATATCAAACGATAATAAAATTGAAATAAAATCAAATAACCTATCAATCAAAAAACCTATTACCTCTTTTTAAAATTAAGCAACTGTTTTTAGATAACATACAATAATTTATCTAAAGGAAACAGCATTTGTAACCACCCGTACAGAAAAGAATTATACCTAAGCTTAAAATGTCTAATAAACTTCTTGACCGGGCCCGGTCAACGGTCACGTATATATCACTTCTGTACTTAAGACGAATCTATTGTTAATATCCATTCAACCGTTTGGGTTACAAGGCGTGACAAAGAAATAGACCTAATTACCTACATACTGTTAATGTCGAAGATGGATTGTATAATCAGCTGTTTTACATAACTGCTAGTGATTTTACAAAACAGCTCCGTTATAAAAGCCCCACATCTTTGCTGGCTTTTAATTAAAAAAAAATATGTTCATTTTTAGTGTTCACTTTGCTAAAGCCTACCTTCAGCGGGTCGCCCCCCCCACGTGACAGTCTAAACCCTGGCTAGGTAGCAGTTGTACAAAACTGCTACCTACCCACGTTTAGGGATTATGTAGAATGTAGTCTCAAAAATAATAATTAACTGTGAATTGCGTTCCAGGTCACAGGTTAAACATAGATTCACAAATAATTGAAGAGCTCGTTGTCGGGTGTTAGTCGGCGGAGCCCCGCTACGCGATAAATTATTTTTGTTTCGACGTACCTACTTCTTGAAATTACGGTACCAAACTAAGTACGGTACGAAATTTCGAAGTAAATACGGTTGAAAATAACACTTCAATGTTTTTTGGTGTTTTAAACTAGACGAAACCGATGTTTCCTAGCTGACTACCCTGAGAAGAAATACCGAAACAAACTCAGATGTCAAAGTCTCTTTTAACGTCCATACAATTGTACTGGTCAAATCATAAGAGAATTATGTAGGTTAATGTGTGAAGTGGTCTTTTGAGGAAAGTGCCACACACACGAGGTTCCTATAGTCTGCAAGGTTTTTAAAAACGTAACACGAAGCAGGGGACGAAAAATTAAAGAAACCAGTAAAAAGGGGGTCGAGATAGCCATGAGTATGGTTGTGTTGTCGATCCTCGGCGGTGGCGGGCCCGAGCCGGGCTGCGCAGGTTTTGTAAGTGCTAAGTGATTTGAATCAGTCTTATCTCACATTATCACTCCCTTGCGGGATGAGTATTATTGGTAGTCGCCAACTCCGACCAGCTTGGCGACACTGGCTTACCTCGAGGCGACTGACCCCCGAAGTACTAAGGAAGGATCACGGTATCTATGCAAAGTCGTGCGAAAACTTTAATTGCGCGATTTAGGAAGGAATCACTAACAAATTATGTATGTACAAGTTCTCAAGTACGATTTGAAATTCCTACAAGAATTTAGATTACTTTTATTTTTTTGGAGCAAATGAGTCTTGTTCAAGCTTTAAAATGTTAAAGTGCTAATCTAAAGATACTAAAAAATGCAAAAATTATTACGATTAGCTGGGTTCGAATTTATGACACACTGCGATTGCTAATGACTTCAATTCAAACTACCCACATACTACCGATTTCTCAAACACAAACAAGCAAGTTGAGATTTTCTCAAACACTGTATTAGCGCGAAAACCTGTCAAAAGCTTAAATATTTTGGGTACTGACCGGTGTTACATACAGAAAGATATTACTCTTGGTTGCGTATCAATTCATCTTCTTGTATTATCAATATTTGTTTGAAATCGTAGACTTAGCGTGTCTGTAGGTTGAATATTTTTGCATAAAAATAACAGAGAAACATTACAAAAAGGCATAGAACACAAAAATGAATTTTAAAATGTTGACTCTCTGTTTATCTGGTTGTCGGTTTGTTTGTTTGTCTTTATGTTTTTGGAAGCATCATGCAAATACCCATGATTGGATTAGAAATCAAGGTACTAATTAAACAGATATTAGGTGTTATCCTGACCAACATTAAGCGTTTATTTCACCAAAATCGAACTACAAAATCAAAAGATATTGAATTTTTAAATTTAGTAAGAAACTTCAAAAAGCGCAATAGTCGCGCTGAGTGACCCCTGGCGCCATCTATTGAAAAAAATTAAATGCATGTAAGCATGAAAATAGGTAACACCAAAACAAATTTTTCAGTTATTTGTGAAACTTTTAACGAAACACGAAGCAAAATAAAAGTGACCAGTTTAATACCTTATCGTTATTTATTGTTACATTAAGGCGTTTATTTAACGTCTTCTTCCCCCCGCCAAATATTTTGTTAGTTTACTATACGATAGACAGCGTTTCTTCAGCCTACTTCATTTTTATCTTACCACCAAGTACCAGCAATACCAACCGACGGTTTGACTGGGAGCCGACCTTAATATAGTTGGGAAAGGGCTAGGCCGATGATGATTCAGTTGAACCTGGTTTGACTGGAAGCAGACCCCAATATAGTTTAGAAAAGGCAGGCAGATGATGAAGGTCCAAAAAAATCTAACACGAAGGAGGGCGACGAAATATTAGCATTTTCTGTTGAAACTACTAAAAGGGGGGTCGAGGTGCCATTGTATGGTTTGTTATCTCCTCTGAGGTGTCACCTGTTGCCAGGTGACCCGTATGAGCACAAAGTCTGAATACTCGGAGCTCTAATCTTATTTTACCGCCCTGACGGGTGAGATACATCTGAATGTACGCCAATTCAGCCCAGCTTGGCGAGTACTGGCTTCCCTCGAGGTGACTGACCCCCGAAGTACTCAGAAATGGTCACGGTTACAATGCAAAGTCGTGTGAAAACTTTCATTGCGCGATTTAGGAATCACTGACAAATTTATGCGCTGATGCGCCCAAGTTTGTGTTCAAAATACAATAAGTATTTAGTATTTTATTTGTTTTGTTATTTTTTAGGATAAAATAATACTATTTATAGTATTTATAAACTTAAACATGTGAAACTGCCAATCTGAATCAAATAAAAATGCAAAAATTATAACATTTGGCGGGGTTCGAACTATGACGAGACAAGATGATAGATGATGCCATTTTGTTGCAAACATTTCTTTGACCTACTTCTTTTTCATCGGGTAGTATTAAACGCAAATAAAAGTAATTCGAATTACTGATTGCGCAAAATACTCAACTCAAAATACGCGCACAGTTTAAAGCTTTTTAGGGTTCCGTACCCAAAGGGCAAATAGGGTCCCATTTTACCCAAAGGGTAAAACGGGACCCTATTACTAAGACTCCGCTGTCGGTCCGTTTGTATGTCTGTTCGTCTGTCACCAAGCTGTATCTTATGAACCGTGATAGCTAGATAGTTGAAATTTTCACAGATGATGTATTTCTAACGATAATAAAATAGAAATAAATCAAATTAAAGGGGGATGTTTCTTGTATGGGGCCACCCCATCCAAGAAACATGTTTTTTTCGGCTTATGGTACGGAACCCTTCGTGTGGAAGTCCAACTTGCACTTGGCCAGTTTTTATTAATGCATTGCTAATAATAACTAGCGCATATTAAACCTATTACCCCTTTTTTTAAAGTAAGCAACTATTTTTTTATAACATACAACAGTTTATTTAAAGGAAACAGCATTTGAAACCACCCGGTACAGAAAATTATTAGACCTAAGCTAAAAAGTCTAATAAACTTCTTGACCGGGCCAGGTCAACGGTCACTTGTGTATCAGTTCTGTACTTAATATGAATCTATTGTTAATATCCATTCAATCGTTTGGGTTACAAAGCGTGCCAAAGAAATAGACACACCTAATTACCTACATACTGTTAATGTTGAAGATGGATTGTATAATCAGCTGTTTTACATAACTGCTAGCGCTTTTACAAAACAGTTCCGTTATGTAAAACCGCTAATCGACGTTCAGTTAGGTTGTCATGTCATTGCGCTACGTATACAAAACTGCTACCTACCCACGTTTAGCGATAATGCAGACTGGTGTATCTAACTACTGCTGCACTGGCGGATCCATGTGGTGATCCCGAAGGGCCTCAAACCAAAAGCCCCCACACATCTTTTCTGGCTTTTTATGCGCTAAGCAATTTAAAATATTATGTGCTATTTAACCCAAAAAACGAGGAGGTTCTCAATTCGTCGGAACCTTTTTTTTATTTGTGTTAATTTTGCTATAGCCCCATTTTGCCCCCTCCCCAACGTGACAATCCCAGATCTGCTACTTTTTAGCTAGATTGTCATTGCGCTACGTTTAACAAAACTGCTACCTACCCACGTTTAGCGATAATGTAGAATGAAGTATCAAAAATAATAATTAACTTTCGCTACAATTACCTTTGTGACGATAACGTTCTTTAGTTAATTGCGTTCCAGGTCACAGGTTAAACATAAAGACACAAATAATTGAATCGCTCGTTGTCGGGTGTTAGTCGGCGGAGCCCCGCTACGCGATAAATTATTTTTATTTCGAAGTACCTACTTCTTGAAATTACGGTACCACAGTAAGTACGGTACGAAATTTCGAAGTAAATACGGTTGAAAATAACAAATCAATGTTTTTTTGTGTTTTTAAACTAGATGAGGCGGGTGTTTCCTAGCCGACAACCCTGAGAAAAAAATACCGAAACAAACTCAGGTCTGCCTAGCCTTTTCCTAATTATATTGGGGTTGGCTTCCAGTCAAACCGGATTCAGCTGAATACTAGTATTTTACGTGGAGCGGCTACCTACCAGACCTGCACAACCCATTAACTGGGTAACACGGTACTACTTGGCAAGACTGGTGTCCGATTATCTGGCTTCTGACTATCCGTAACGACTCAAACAAACTCAGATGTCAGTCTCTTTTAAAGTCCATACATTTGTACTGGTCAAATCATAAGAGAATTATGTAGGTTACTGTGTGTGAGGTGTTCTTTTGAGGAAAGTACCACACACACGAGGTTCCTATAGTCTGCAAGGTTTATATAAACAATTAAAGGCAAAAATTAAAGAAACCAGTAAAAAGGGG
>NDFZ01000690.1:0-11585 GCA_002192655.3 Mamestra configurata | reverse complement strand
AAAGCTTTCTAATGAATCGTGTGTCATCCTCATCAATTCCATTTGTTGAGTTCGGTGAAAGCGGACCATTACGTCACTCAGTACGTAAATAATATTATATCGAATGACTTGATCAAGTTCTGCTGACCAATGATTCGTACGACGACGTTTAGTAAGAGAAAGAAAGATATACATAGAATATTATATGGATTTGGGACACGCATGGGAAAGACAAGTAATATTTTTTATGAGAAAATACCAAACATAAGAAAGTCATGAGGCCAAAAGGCTCATACCTCAGCTTCTTTCTTTTCAGCTCACTCAATGTGAAGATAGTTATTATGTAATAGAATATGAAACACTATTTGTGTGATTCATTTAAACAATATTTTCAACATACTCACAATGAACGAATGCTACAACGAATTCAGTGCTTTAAGAACAGTTAAATACTGAAGTCCGAGCACTTACAGAACCCGCTTTCATTAGCTTACTCCTGAAACTTCCGTATGTGTATCTTATTAGCTAAGATCTGAAGCTGAAGAGTTATTAACATCAAGAGATAGTCTTAAACGACTATAGAGATCTTAGCTATGTTTATTTAACAGTAAACAAACGGAAATTATGTCTGATAAAACAACATCTTGGCGGGATGCTGCACTTGTACACCTCAATTTCCTTTCAGACATTCTCTTCATTTTCTCCATTAAATCAATGATTCCGAGCACACTTTTACTAACACTGGGTATAAGAAAACGCGACACGGTCGTACATCGTCGCGTAGAAAAGTCGCGGGTCCTACACTTTCGACTTTCACTGATGCGTCGCGAGTCGCGGACACTCCTATTGACCTTAGTGAATGGACACAACGAACAATAGACTAAGGTATTATGAACTATCATAGTAAGTCTATTGTTGCTTGTAATGGAACCTCGTATATGTCTCTGCAAATACTGAAGTTTCTCAAGAAATCAAATTATCCGCGTCCGTAAGTTTTTGGCAGAGTTCTATCGTAGGTCTAATAAAGAAAATCTTTCATGTGGACCAGAAGTTTCAAGAGTTAGCAGATGATTTGATTCCATGCCACAGCCGCCGCCAGGTTCAGTACCAACTGAAATGTTCAAAGGAGCTGGTATACTTTAAGAACCGGTGCTGATTTGTCCTGCTCTGTAACTAACGCTGTCCGTCCATCTGTGTGTCAGCGGGCTGAATATCATGAACCATAAAAGGTAGATAACGTGTTTGTGGCGATACGGCAAATAATAAAAATCAAATAGGATGCTAATGCAAATAAGTGTATTTTTTTGCACGGAACCCTTCGTATGCGAATTCGACTCGCACTTGGTATTTTTCACTCCCGGGGAGTGATGAACTTCTTCTAATAATATAATTTATGAGCCAACAGTTATAAGTATGACTCATATGAAATCACGTTCATTGTTTGTTACGCGAGGAATCCGTGGAGTGCCATACGCCATCGAAAATAAATTTCCATCTCGGACCGCGTAGACTCTTGAGAAACCTGTTCTGTCTCGCTGGATAGGCCCGCTTTTACTTAAGTAGGTACAGGCAGAATGAATTACGATGATTCCATGCTGATTAACTTANTGTTCTGTCTCGCTGGATAGGCCCGCTTTTACTTAAGTAGGTACAGGCAGAATGAATTACGATGATTCCATGCTGATTAACTTACGTAATATTAAGGTACTTAACTGATTTGTTTTGCAGGATTACGCACTAGGCTCAATTAACATACATTAACATAGGAATCTTTGAGATAGCTAATGATGGACTCAACGAACTGAAACTAAGCTTGTGCAACCTTTATGTAGGATAATAATAATAAATCCGCAGGGCAGTTTTGTGGCGAACTTTTGGACAGTAGCGAACCCACGGACCTGATCTCCCGGGAGAAGTCTTGTTCCTCATCTCCGGCTTGCCTTAATTGGCTGGCCGGAGTGAACAATGGCGAGGAACAGAGCTCCCACCTCTTTCTTTTCTTAATCGGCCTGTCTGAGTGGAGATTCGCAAGAGCAAACGTGCTCAGGAGAAGGATGTATAATCCAGTTAGATGCTGGTAGGGATCTTAACCGTACTTCCGGGATTGTCCTGATAGCCGTGGTATACCTCTCCACTCCTCTAGCACCTCAGGATATGTTGTCCCCTCGCACACCTAACAAAGGACCGGAACCCCAGGGTCCCGAGATTGTCAAACTTTAAGAAAATATTAATAATATTTTTATTCAGACAACCATTGATCCATAAAATTTACATAATGCAAGCATCGATGTGTTAAAAAATATATATAATATAAAATAAATAATGTAATTAACAGGCAAAGCACAAGCCTAGACCGCTGGTTTGCCAAATAGCCAAAAACATGAAATGCTCTAAACAATGAATGAACACTAAAGAGAGATTTTTGAAAACTCATCCCTCAAACAGGAGATTAAAGTTTGAATTGAAGTTCGCCATTTTTGCCGAAGAAAAATCACACTGGGAAAACGGTCGGTTTTGCTTAAGCAAAAAAAAAAAATACCACACACCATTTTCAAGATTAACAAATCATCAATCTTTCTGAACCCAATTTTCTTCACCACTATATCTAAAAAATATCTAAACTTCATCTACCTGTATAATTAAAAAAGTAGTTTAATGCAATAGACGCTGGACAATGCTGAGATGATATCTCACACATGATTACGAAAACAATAGATTTTTGAAATTGTTCGTAATTGTAATAAATTGTGCGATATGCATCAACATGTTTTCTATTTAATTTATCTATGCAATTTATTGCAGAAACTGAGGATGTTCTAACATTCGGACCAAGGTCTAAAATTAAGAATGTTTTAAATTGTAAATTATAAGTAGCCGGCGTTTTCTCGATGTGTATTTATGTGCTATGTTTATTTTAGCATTGATCTTGAAAGTTTCAATTAATATTTATGAAATTGTGCATTTTAATTTATGAAAGTTTACATATTGCTAGGATATTACTAAACGGGTTTGCGAGTCTTTTCTAAACCCGTTGACCTGGCAGACGTGAACCTGCTCCTATACAAAAAAGCGCTTCCAGTTTTCCGAATGTTGCGGAAATCTTTTGTTTTCGCCAATGTCCTTACATCGACTAAGTATTACGAAGATTTTAAAACTAAATTGTCGAATCGATTCAACCGTTCTTAAGTAATGTGATTCTAACCAACGAGCAGCATTTCACTTTTATTTTCATCAGTATAATTTTCTTAAAACTCATTAGTTACAAACAAACTTCACCATAATTATTATCTAGAGCTCTGACTCAAGCCATGTGCTAACAACTTACCATATTCATTTAAGTGATAATTAAGTAACACCTACTTATTCAAAGATTTTCATACTTTCGCGTTAATTTCACTTTTACTAAACGTATTTACATTTAATTCAGGTAATTGGTCGGGCTACGGCATATAGAGTTAATTATTTTGAAGCTAACATATAGTCACGGTCAGTAAGCGAGTGTGTTTGTTCACACATTAGGTAATTGAATAATTGCACACGCGGTTAATCTTGCGGTTGGCTAATATGGTGCTTGATTTTGCATAAAACAAAATGGCTGAAATGATATATTGCTAAGTTTTATTGATGCATTTTACTTCCTTTATATTTTCTACAAATTTGATAAAATTATGTGTAAGTCTACCTATGTACCTATATATTTGCATGTTACTCTATTAATCAAGCCACAACAGCTGAATAGATTAGACGGAAATTCGACACAGACCTGGATTAAGACATAGAATACTTTTATCCCAGTAGTTCGTTTACGTGTGAAAAAAATAGTTTTACACGTAGACAAAGTAGCTGGAAATGACTAGCTTTAATTTAATAAAAGCATGAAAGAAAAAAAAATGTGTGTGCTGTATTTTCGTGACCACCGCACATAAGTTACAAGTATTATTACCAACAGTGTATCATTGCTTATCAATTACGCGGTCTTATTATACGTTAAAGCGAATCCATTACACCAATTTCACTGAACTAGAGTGGCATTTATTGATAATATTATAGAGCTTCCAAGAATCAATTAGGTAGGTACTCGTATGTTGGATTATTGGAGCGTGGATGTAGAAGAAACTAAGGAAAACACGCCTTTTTATACACAGGTTAGCAGGGACAAGATAGTACAATTAAAGGATAAAAAGTGAAAATCCCGACCAGGCCAGTCCTGAGTCCGAAAAAGCATGGAAAACCATGCTACTACATACCATACTCATCGTACGTCGTAAAAAACGACCTAAAAGCAGAAAATTTGGATGTCATGAGGACCCAGCACAGACATTTCTAACGAAGAATAACGAGGAGATCTATTCCAAATAATGGGATCCGGAAAGGCAAAGAGAGAGATTTCTGACAACATTCTCGTACGCTGTTTAGCCGCAGTGATTTATGTTTAATTAATTTTCAACACCCAGTTGTATACAGTTGTCGATAGTTTCTTTCCAGAGACCGGGGACAACCTATATTCTGTTTTATAAAACAACCATTAAGTCAGGAAAACAAGATGACTCAACGGCTCGAGGGTGACAAAAGCCAGAACCAGTACATTTATCATTCCCACACAAAAAAATCAAGTTCAAAAATAAACAAACAGCAGCATTTTAAGCCCCTTAGTTACACCACGCCTGTATTTGGATGCGCTCGGTCTTTCAACTTTTTGTGTGTTTTTTGGTCGAAAGTGAAACTAAACAATCGCGCAGTCGTCAGTTACGCATGCGACTAAAAAAACGCATTAAGTTTGACGTATTAGGTAAGTTATGACCTGTTAAGTTATCACTTAAGACGTGGGGTGTTGCGTGTATGTTTACTTATTATGTGACTAATGACTTTAAACGTTATACAAGCTGTAGTTGCTTGCAGCGAGTTGTATCTCCCTGCTCTTCACATTATCATTAACGTTGTGCCCTTAGGCTTTAGACATAGTACCATTCTATCAGCGAATGCGATTATCGAAAGCCCAAAATTTAAGGGATTGATCATGTGATATTTCGACAGCGTTTTACAACCCTCTTTTTGACGTTCACCTTCGCCACGCTACCCCATGCAGAATGTCACTTGTCTATATCCTCTTGTCCCAAATTACTGACGGCTGAAGAAACGCGTTTTCTTTGTCCATGCTCTCTTGTCAAACGTCACGCTGTCGTTCACTCCCTTTTCTTGTAGTATTCTTCTCATAATGCAAATCCATACTGATATTAAACCACCAAGATAGATTTATCTAAACAAACAATCTCCTGGTTCTATAACTCTTAAATGCAACAAGCAATACATGATCATGTCAGATACATGTGCGCACATAATCTTAAAATAAATTTTCAACCTAACGACCGCTTACAATAAATTTAGTACAATTGATAACAAAGTCCTTCGTCACTTAGATTTACATTTTACATCAGCTAAAATAACGTATGTTATATTAATAGCACTCGTTTTCCGGATATATACAAGTTTTATCAGCCTTTGAATTATTATGCAAACATGTATGCGTCAAAAAGCGTAAAACATATTTTCGCATGCCTACAGTTATGCAAATATTGAAATTTTACCGTAGATACATACGTGCCTAATCTTGTCGAACATTAAAACAAGCAATAATTTCAACACTCCTTTACTGCTATAGTTAAAAGCAAGAAATTTGCCAAATGTCGACCCTTCGTACGACATTTGGCAAATTATTATTTCTAATACTTTAGCATTGTGATAATAATCTGCTCCTGGAAAGTCTGTGTTTTTTGTAAAAATAAATTGCTAATAAACAATCAGAACCCTTATTCAACTGGCAAGTTTGCAAGCCAGATAGAAAAAGTCTAGATAACGTTGTTTTTTTATGTGTCACGAAAACCCTCACAAAATGTACAGACTATACTTCAATCATACCAAGCGCCTACGTCCTACTCGAAAAAGAAACGTCTGGAGGTAGCAGAACAATCGAATCAGTTGTGAAATCGAGACACTATCGAGTCATTACGATAATAGGGTATCACACTCTAACGTGTGGGCGATGGAAGCACGTCGCTTGCATATTAATAACTGTCAAGGGTGCTTATACGAGTGACGAAGTATGGCGCAAGTCAGGAGACGCGGAGAATGATTTATTTGCTCAATTAAATGGTAGCCGCTTGTTGAATAAATCAAGCTGTCTAAAGGCTTGTTAATCACAATCCTGATGAATGTTTGGCTACTTTTGCATTCATGCCTTATAAAGCTACCCATATAGTGAGAAGGAGACTGATATCCTTTGTCTTTAAATAACTTTGACCCCACGGTTTATATATGTGTATGAGTAGATATTTTCATTTTTATTCCTTTCTCAGTCCTTGGTAGGTAATATAAAGTTACCTATAGCTTTTTTTAAACTGTAAATANGTATGAGTAGATATTTTCATTTTTATTCCTTTCTCAGTCCTTGGTAGGTAATATAAAGTTACCTACTTAGCTTTTTTTAAACTGTAAATGTCAGCAATATCCAACATACCAGTTAACTCTAGCTTCACTGAAATTACGATAGTTTGCTGCAATTTACTGGATCGAAAATCTCTCACTTGCCACAGAACGGATTAGATCGATAATTCCCTAGGATCAGTCTTTAGAATCTTGGATTCGCACTGGCTACACTTCTCAAAAATCTCTGCGTATCGCTGCTCCCCACTACTTGCACCCCGTTGAGTGTTAGGCAACGGTAACATGTCTAACGAAACGGTCCGCAACGGTTGGCCAGCGCGCATTACATATCGCACGGACGTGTAATACTAATTTACTGTACTTAGCTATCATTTGCATCGTATACCAACGGTTATAGATTGACGCGAGGCGTTTAATTATGGTTAGATTGCAATAACATCAACTTTTAGGGAACATTTTGTGATATCACCATACATAAATACTTCCAAAATCAAACTTTAGCGTTTAATGCTAGAGCACAGGCTTCCTCTACATAAGATAGACTGGAATATAGGTAAACCACGACGCAGGCCCAGTACGGGTTCATGGTATTTGGTAATTTATGGTATTTACTATTCCCAAAAAAAAAACGAATAATGTATACAAAGTGTAACAGAATAAACGCAATACCTCTTGAGGGATCATTGTACTTATCATTATGAACAACTTTTAAAATGGGCCAACCCGAAATCGTGAAAAAAAAACAACAGCTGATTTTTTTTTCGAGTTATCGCATATAAATGTATGCAATGACCCCTGAAGAGGTATTGCATTTATACTGATACACGTTGTATATATTTTTCAATTATTTATATAAAAACGTTCATTGTAATACAACACCAATCTATTCACTCGCTACTCTCTGAAATTAGTATCCGACGAAATCAGCTCGTTAATCACATCTCCACTTCCCGCTTAAAATATTTTCTGTATGAAAATATTGATATTAAAGCTATCCTCCTAAGACAATACTCCCAATTGTAAGACATGCGGACACAAACACAATACTTCATTCAAACAACACAAAGAATCATTGTCTCATTCAATCTAATGTTTATTGATTTTCGGGAAGCTGCGTGCTTGTAAACATTGTATTGTAATAATAGTTATAAACAAAGAAGCAACAAATCTTTGGATGACAATCATCTGAGGATTTGGTCCTATATTCTAAATCATGTCCTTCACTTGATTCAATCAAATTGACAACTATACCTTGTTTTAATTTAATTCATCCTTTTCTCTTGTCTCTTTCTTCGTTCCTCTCACTCTCATCACTATGTCTTTTTACCTATCAGCACGGATAGTATCACATATTGAAACATAAAAAACTGCACAATCATATAGCAACATATACAGTTAAAGTTTAGCTACATTTGTCTATGTTGTAGATGACAGAGACGTTAAAAAGTCAAGCGTTAAAGTAGCTAAGTTGGTAACAGTACTACCAAGGGTATGTTAAACCCACTTTGAAGTATTGTAACTCGTGGAAGCTATTTTTTTAACTTANCATTTGTCTATGTTGTAGATGACAGAGACGTTAAAAAGTCAAGCGTTAAAGTAGCTAAGTTGGTACCAAGGGTATGTTAAACCCACTTTGAAGTATTGTCACTCGTGGAAGCTATTTTTTTAACTTTGATTTGATGGTAATGACATAACATCACATGACATCAACATCAACGCACTTAAAGTGATTTCATCCGTGACAAATAATGAATCACTTACACAGGAAATACAGAGAGGAAATCGTCGTCACACAGATGAAATTATTGTAAGACGATATGAGAGAAACATTTCTTATTGAATTACTTACATTTGACTTGAAGCTTGAACTTAATTTTGTGCTGTAAGTAATAATGTTGACTAGCAGTTTTTATAACTTATTCCAACCCATTGGCTCTGAAACAACCCCCAGCTATAATAATTCGTCAAGCATCATAAGAGTTTATGAGAGGACACGTAACCATTACAGCAATTCCAATAAGTCTAAATCCAATCGCCCTACCAGTTCTGAGAACACATATAAATGGTACCAGTACTCGTATATTATTGCAAAACGAACAACACAGTCGGGATGAATATCTCGCGACAGACTCACAGGATATGCTAATTTTAGCGGCATCCATTTCGACTTGCTTGAAGCGCTTTATAGTCAGGGGCGAATTAAGAGCCGGTTATGTATGCTTGTAAAATATTATTCATCGACATCGCTGCTGTTTTGTATTAATATAAGTCTTGTGTCTTTGAACGAACCGCGAAGGCGTGTTGGTCTAATCTTAGATTTGCTTGGCGTAGCGAGCGATAAAGCGCAACCTATACTGATACTGAAATGTAGTTCTTTGCAATTCAGCATGTCTTTAATAGATAATTCTATAGATCTAGAGATAGACCACAATTTTCCATTTGCAATATCGCGGAATTGCAGTGTCGTACTGTGGTTATTCTTGATAGCCAAGCTCACATTTAGAGAACCATCGAATTTAACATATGGACCCATAATACCTCCCTAAACAAACCCTTTTAATTGGCCTTTCTTTCGGATAGCCTTATCATCGATATCGATACGTCAGCTGTTATCATCCAAGGCGCATCCTTAACTACCACTCGATCTTGTCTTATTTCGACTACCACAGCGAATGCAAGTCGTGCCGCGTAATTTACGCAACTGCATCAAAGAGACAAATAAAGATCGAGGTTTATTACTGTTAAGAACCGAAACAACGGTTTAGTGCACTGGAATTAACTTTATAAGACTCCTCAGAGTTAGATCACGAGTCACGACAAAAAAAACCTGTTTCAGCTACTTTACTAGCTGCTACCATTTCGAATGCTCTAACAGAACCATTTGGAAAAAAGACATCGGGCAAATTCTAAATTGAATCATCAATTTGTTCAACAAATCGTGATAACATCTCAATGACAGCCTCCCATCAAAAAAGTGCTAAGCGACATAAACGTATCAATCACTTACGTTATTTAACCTTGATCTTGTGTTTATGATACAAAACAAAAAGAAAAACACACAATGCATCTCCCACGTTTTTGTTCATCTGCGCGGTTGGATGTTGGATCATGTCGCGTAATGATAAACATCGTCTCTATACAACTATTAGTCTCATGCCATCAGCTTTGCAGCGTTTTGTTAGTATTTTATAAGCATCTCGCAGATTATTATATAATCAGTGTAAGTTCCTGTTTTTCTTAGTTTTTTTTAACAAGTAGATCCAAAGACCTATCTTAGAGAGAAAAAATAATTCTAAATGTAGGTAAGTTTCTAAACTTTAACAATCGATCCCAAAATGAAGTGATCCGATAATACCTTCGCCTAATAATACCAATTGCCGATCCATAATACAAGCCTAAAAGCTACTAATACACGGAAACCAGAGACCACCTGTAAATTCAAAAACCACGAAGCATAGGTACCAATCCATTCTAATAAGCGAATAACGACACATAAATGACCACCACTTACTAACAAACACTACAGCACCCCGGTAACAAAGTTGTAATGTTTTTATTCGCCAGCTTTCATGCGGAATCGACGTCGAGTAGAAAAGGACTTTCTTCTAATAATAGGGGGCTATTACAAGAGAAACCGCACAGCTGCTCGATAGTAATGGCCGCCACATTGATATCGATTATTTCATTCGATTGAGCATCGATAAAAAAAATTGTGGTTTCGATCTCTCTAGTCATTACTTACGTTACTTTATTGCCAAAAATAAACAAATGTATAAGATAATTAAATAGTTTTATGTCTTATAGAAATCTTTATAATAGATATGCCCCCGATTTGAAATTGAGTATTAATCAAATTCTAGACTGAAAACCTATCCAAATTTTACACGTTTTTAACTCAATTCAAAAANTTTTAACTCAATTCTGACCGACACAGACAACTTTTAGCCAACGTCATTAAAAATAATGAAGACCCAAAGTTGACAAACTAAAAAGAAACTCCAAAAGAACCTTGCCGGTTAGAAACAAAAACCAATTAGAATTATCAACTTATTTGAACAAAAACGTAACAATGAAATTGCTTAATAAAATACAACCACATTGCTATCAGCTGAGACACAAACCCATAGGTAAGGCGCATTATAATGCAAATAATGTAAAACGAATGTGCTTACTTGGCAATTGCCATTGTTCCAAGTTATAACAAAAGTGTACTAAAATCTTTATTTCCTTTGTAAGATGCGAGTCAAGGATTCCTTCCTACATGTTAGTAGCATCAACATCCGGCAAATGTTCAATACAGACAGTTGATGTTGATAAATCATCGCAAAGGGCAGAAGGCCATACATTAAGTGAATTAATTCCATTGTAAGAATATCCAAGATAGTCGTTGCCTTACCCTTCGGTGAATAAAGGCGTGGTGTTAGATATGTGTGTTATTCTAACTTAACACTGATGTGTTAAGTGAATCTTTAATCTTTATTAGACTTAACCACCACGATGTTAAAGGTGGTGTACTTACCTAAGTTACAAATGCATTACAAGCGGACCTATCTAACTTGTACATTATTGACAAAACATCTGTAAATTGTCCATTGATGAAATTGAAAGGAATGCTGTTGACACGACGTCGACACCAGACGATGGGAAATACATTGTTTGACCGACACACAACACAATAACAAATAAGGTGGCAGCTATTGTAGCCTGTGTTTATGAATCGCACGTCAGACACATTTCCCGCTAGCTGTAAACAAACTAATGCTCACTCAATTTAAATTGATAGTTAACTGAGGCATTTCGGACGTAGCTGTAGCTATTTAGCTTATTTTACACGTAAAAATATTTAGAAATAGAGTAATAGACCCAGAGTAGATCAGGTTATCTTTAAAAGACATACTCATTGTGTGCATTGTGTGTTGACAGGTAGCATACAAAATTCACTCTAGCGAAGAAAAATTACAGAACATAAACAAGGAATCTATGTATAGACGCTAACACAACGCTGAAAAGTGCAGAATCTACCAAAATTTGTTAATGTAAAAAAAACTTAAAAATACTGCGAACTTCTCAAATGTGTTCTTTTAAAATATATAAAAAGTCAAGAGTAGGCAGCAACAGTCCCAAAGAATACCAACAGTTTTATAATAGAAGATATCGGTGCAGCA
>NDFZ01000689.1:0-11582 GCA_002192655.3 Mamestra configurata | reverse complement strand
TTAAGAAATATTTAAAAATGTAAATTAGTATGGAAGGAAAATAAACGAGGAGAAAGATAATAATTTTAATATTTATATAAATTTAATATTATAAAGTAGAAAGATTTGCATTTTTGTGTGTAACGAATAAACTTAAAAAACTACTGAGATGAAGCTTTCTAAAGGTGCAAGAATTTTTAAAATCGGTCTATTAAAAAAATCTTACACCGTTAGAAAGCTTCATCTTTACCGAGTAACATAGACTTTATTTAATTCTAGAAATAATTAGGGATCCCTACTAAAATTTGAATTATGTTACCCAAGGTGTGAAAAAAATCGTCATAAAATGTCTTTCATCGTNCCAGAGTTCAACTAAATTAGCATTTAAATTGTGTTCTCTATAACTATTGTGTTTTTTATGTGTCCTTATTTGCAAATAAATAAATTATTATTAAAATTATTATTATTATTATTATTATGTCTAACTATTATGGTTAAGTCACAATTACCGCTTTTTGTTCAAATTATTCAATCAAAGCCCAGTTGGAAAGAAAAAATAATGATTTTGATATCAAGATATTAATGCTTATCCATTTAAATGGACATGTAAATTACACTTTAAATTATTCAAATCGGACCTTTCGTTTCAAAGTTACGACGGGTATAAAAATGCTCTAAGTAAGAAAAATCCGATGAAGTTTAAACATGGCATTAATGATTAGGATTTTGGAACAAACATTTGGATTTTTCGTAAATAAACCCCTTACGGGGCGGAAAGGGGCGATGAAGTTTTTAGGGGAGGACATTATGGGTGAATAGTTGCGCTGATCCAGAGACCACAGAAGCAGCAGCAGAAATGTCTGGATAATTAATGAAAATCGTTTTGCTAAATTTTCCAAAACTAAAGGGGGTAGAGACGGCGTTGAAGTTTGTGGAGTACCTACTAAATCCGCGCGGACGAAGTCGCGGGCGAGTTAAGAATACATACATGAAATTATAAATCGAGATAATTTGAATCCATCGCCACCAACATGAATATCGACTTTGTGTGGTGTATTTTAAGTTGATTTTTAGTTATTTTGAACTTTCGTCATGTCCTTATGATAAGGTCCTTAAAATCAAGAAAATGATTGCAATGCAATTTGAACTTTGTTATGTATGGGATAAAGTTGGTTGTCTCAAAATTTGATTTTTATCTCCAATTCTGAATTTATGTATGCATGATATTCTATTGATTTTCTTCCACATTATTAACGCTGGCACACAGTTTTATCCTTTTTAAAAAATAATAAAATAAAATAAAAAGTATAATAAAAAGTTTGGTAGATCAAAGATAATATTCACAGTCGGTAATCACATACCTTTGATCTACCTTTTTTATTCGAATTCAGAACTAGAGAATAAGTACAGTCTTTGTCTTTTTCATTTCTCGATCTGCTGAAAGCAGCTTGGTAACTGTGAGAGGTGGAAATGTCTTACAGCTGTTTGTCTAAATGCTAAGTAGATCTACTAACCTCACAGCTAACGCAATAAAAAACGACGTCAAAGAATAAAAAGAGTAAGGAACGACCTTCTCGGTTTAAATTTCGTTTTAAATTAACAAAAGAGGCCGCGGTTCGCCAAAAGTTTTTGAAGGAGAAATTATTTGTTGTGGCTTACGGTTTTAAAGCAAAAGTAATCATTTTAATTTAAATGAGGGCCATTCTGACAACAATAAAATTTATCTTTAGCTGCTAAAATATCTTTGGTGTTGACAGAAATTAAGTGGTTAGTGATAAAATTGACTTTATATTCACTTCACAATTCGTAATTGAATATCAGATGATATTTAAAAGTATTGCTGTTGTTTACAAGTGTATCAATATCATACCGTGTAAGTAAGTGCACTACTACTACCTAAGTAAACACGTCAAAAGTGTCTACGGATAGTACATTTTTAACTATAAAAATAATAGATATCCAATTCAAATGTACCAAATCTAGTCATACAGACTGGCTACTTTGATTCCTATGTTTAAGTTATCAATTTATGCGTATATTTCGTAAGAGTTAAGAAAAATTGCAATTTTTACAAATCGTGAGCAATTAACCTACGTTCATGTCGTTAATGAAATGGCAAAAAAGGCAAATATGAGGATTTTGAGATAAAAAATATTAACCTGTGTTTCCACCATTAACACGCATCACCCAACACAGCGATTTGTCGAGTTGTATTTTGGATGTACCGGTCCTGTCTGCAAGTGGTGATGTGAGATTGTCCTCCATGACGCTCGGCCACGCTGCCCGTGATACGATAGCGTGTCCAGAGGCAGCTTATGAAGCTCTGTGTAGTGCCAAGAGCGATAGCCACAGTACAACGTTGCCTGGAACCAGCTTGCAACACTCCAACGGCTTTCATCATCTCTTCTCGTGTCAAATGATGTCGTCGCTCCATATCGATGCAACGATTTCTACGTTCCGATATGGTGCCTATGCAGAAATTGTAATGGTTTTGTAAAAACGCTATTAAACAATTTTATAGGAATCCTAATTGACGGTTGATTTTCAATCAAAATTTTAATAAATTCTTTATTCAAATAGTGAAAATTCACCAAGAAGAACCAATGACGATCCATAAAACTTAAAATAATAATCTTACTCTAAAACGTACTTCATCCCTAGACACTTTTGATGTGTGTAGCCTCTGCCTTCTTCACAACTGTAATTTCCTACTTGATGTGCCCGTCATTTCTTGCGATTGCAAGTCGGAAAGGAAGTCAGTCAATTGAGTTTCCGTCACAACCTCAAGGTTTTTCCATCAATGGAAATTCCCAGACTTTCAACGCTTTCAGAATAGCATACAATAGAATTTCTCTTTATTCGAGTATCCATGCCTTAAAAACTGTCTGTAAAACTTACGATTATGTTAGTTAGCACTGATAAAAACAAACAACACAACATGTAAAGGTAGATCACCGCTGAGATAACCCATGAGTAATCAGTATCTTTAGCATGATTGCAAGTCACCTGGACTGATCCACTTGCAACCATGCTTAGGATACTCTTGGTGCTGCCCCACAACCGGCGCACCAAGGAAGCGTACCTTTTACGCATTGTTGTGTTAAAACAATCAACATTCGCATCTGCGAACATCCCCGTTGTACTACGATCTCTACGCACTTTTAGCCTAAAGGCTGCATGTGTATAATGAAGTACAGTAGTAGTTCCAGTTGACTGGAAGTGAGCATCGTGCAAACCTGCGAGCCAACATGTGCGCTCTAATCGACAACGCCCTCCACTCTAGTTCAATGTCATCATCGTCTTTAAGGTCGGGGGCCAATATATGACCAAGGTATTTAAACTTCTGGACTCTCTGCAAAGGCTTGCCATGCAATAGTACAAGAGGCACTTTGTCAGGGCTTTTACACCCAGCCTTATAGACTTTTTGTTATTGTACACCAAACCATGTTGTACTTTAGCGTACGCTTTACACTGGGCAACCAATTTTCTCAGGCCACAAACTGAGGCATTCAGCAGCACCATGTCGTCAGCATAACTGATAATATTGACACAGCTATCATCCACATAGCATCCAACCTTGGTACTCTGCTGAGCTCGGCAATAAGTACGTTCACATAAAGGTTAAAAAGGTGTTGGTGAGCTCAACCCTCCCTGCCTCACCCCAGACTCTAACCCTCCCTCGCGGACAGTCGGGCGGCCAAAACGCGCGGGCGTGGTAACAGATGCCACGTCGCATGCAATAACGTACGTAACTTGTAGTGTACCCAAGTTATATGAGCCCTAATGATTATTATAATTGTGTCTCCAGATTTGGTGTGTTTCATTAACTAATCACCCACCGTAAGCCATCCGCCATTACAAATTGCGCCCAACTCGTGGCACGTGCTCCGTACGGCTAGTACCTACATAACGGACACGAGTGCGAACAAAATCCACGCGACTGTGTTCACCTATAACTGGACTGTATCACCGTTTCGTATCGTTTTGGTTCGGTGCCGTGAGTTTTCGACGAGAAAATGCCGCCAAAAACACAGCCGCACGCGTCCAAAGACAACGACAACCACGATGTTTCCAGTAGCGACGAGGGGAACCACGCGGTGGCTAACCGCTCCAGTCCGAGTACCACGGCGATACCAATACCTTCAATGGAACGTCATGGTAACATGATATCCATATCACCAACAACTTACGGGATTGTTGTCTTGGTAGTATAAATTTAATGTCTTTGTTGTTGTCCAACGTTATGCGAAGCGCCGTAACGCCGATCTCACCGACCGTCGAGTTTACGAGACCAACTCATCCTACTGCTACACACAATTGAGCGCCGAACCCTCATAGCAAGTTCACGCGATGCACGGCCCGTTTCGTCGGTGCCGAAGCCCTAGAAGCGTTTGTCAAGAGCGTGCTCGTAAACAAAGAGTGCGCAAGTGTGTCCGACGAAAACGCTCTTCGAGGTGCTGCTAACCGGAGACGCCGCCGTGTGGAGGCAAGGCATCAAATCTATCGTGGATACCTGGGAAGAAGCGATACGCCGACTACGTTTTATGTACGGCGCCCCGCGCCCCGCCCGCCAGATCTTTCGAGAAATCTTCGCGCAAGAACAAAGTGATAGTGATAATGTCGATTCGTTTATATTGCGAGTGCGCGCTAACATATGGCGTATACCGTATATCGTACCCAAAATGATGCAAGTTGACATTGTATACGGCCTTTTAAANATAATAATTACAAGAGTACTTTGTGTGTACCACTGGCGACTAGCTCCACGCCACGGTACTGTGACGTCATACGCATTAGCGAGTCTGCCAGCGCGACTGAATATTTTTCGAAACTTTAAATGCTTATAAAATAAAAACTACTGGGTATTTTTGAGAGAAACAAAAAGTTGTTAACTTGTATCCATACAGGCTATATTATGACAAACTTTCAGGCGATTTGGCAAAGTAACATTCTCCATTACAAATAGGATAATTTGGTGGACTAAAGTATTTACAATAAAACAAAAAAATAAAAAAATAATTACCAAACCCGTGCGAAGCCGGGACGGGCCGCTAGTTGTATATTATAACAATGTGTTCTACTTATTAACTAGTTATTATCGATAATTTCAGTTAGTATAGTCCCATCTCTATCCGAAAGTTAATCATGGGAGCGCTTCGAGGAAATAAATTTTAATATTTTTAATCGTTCCTCGAAACGCTCATTTTGGGAGCGCTTGGAGGAACAAAACGGGAGCGCTTAGATGTGAGCGTTTCAAAAGGGAGGGCTTCGAGGAATACCTCGCCGTAACGCCGATCTCACCGACCCTCGAGTTTACGAGACCAACTCATCCTACTGCTACACACAATTGAGCGCCGAACCCTCATAGCAACTTCACGCGATGCACGGCCCGTTTCGTCGGTGCCGAAGCCCTAGAAGCGTTTGTTAAGAGCGTGCTCGTAAACAAAGAGTGCGCAAGTGTGTCCGACGAACACGCTCTTCGAGGTGCTGCTAACCGGAGACGCCGCCGTGTGGAGGAAAGGCATCAAATCTATCGTGGATACCTGGGAAGAAGCGATACGCCGACTACGTTTTATGTACGGCGCCCCGCGCCCCGCCCGCCAGATCTTTCGAGAAATCTTCGCGCAAGAACAAAGTGATAGTGATAATGTAGATTCGTTTATATTGCGAGTGCGCGCTAACATATGGCGTATACCGTATATCGTACCCAAAATGATGCAAGTTGACATTGTATACGGCCTTTTAAAGCATAATCCGAAAAAGAGTGTCATGCGATAGTTTAAGTAGCGTCGACTGTCTACTCGAGCGAGTGTCTACGGGAGGAGATGCTTAACGAAGTAAGTCAATCTAAATTACCAAATTTATCTCGTAATAGTAACGCGAATAACAATTTTATTACAACGATAAGTGTACAAATTGTAATAAGTCTCGAAATGTAAACATTAACCCTCCGAATACCGCTGCAGTTCAAAAATAACCCTTCGCATGCGACGTCCGAATCTAGTTCGAATATTTAGGTACTAATGCGAATTCGAAACGTTAGACCACGCTGCACTTTCTGTAAACGGTTTAGTCATTCAGTAGATAAGTGTAAAAATAAAGTAAAATCGAATGAGCAAGTGGTTGATAACGTACCGTTGTCGTGTAACGGTTTCGGTCGACAAGGTGTATAATTATGGTCGAAATGTCCGACGTGTAAAGGTATACCCCCGCCTCCGCTGACAAGGTGGATTTCCAAAGTGCTGTTACCCACAAATCCGACCTGACGCATCCCACCATAAAGATAGAGGTTGCATCGTAGGTAGGTGTCGCAGTGAGATACAGGTACTACCGAGAGTCTTGCTAGCCCTGGATTATACAAAGTCCTACTGGCTAGTGGCAACACTTTAACGAGAATGTACCGCAATATTGGTCTCGTGGACGGCACGCAGCAGGTACGTAATTTGTTATTGTATAGTACGGACGTCACAATTCAAGAACGCGTTATCCTCACCACTTTCCTAGTGATACCTGAAGCTAATAATTAATAGGACGTTTCTAGGCCAGGACTTCATCGCTTCATTGATGGACCTCCAACATAACTGCTTGTTCTTTTGTGACGCTCCTAGGTAAAAGTTAAATTTTGTGCAGTCTAACAGCCTCGAATCCATCAGCGACGCAGAGCTGATGCAGGTCATTACGACCAACCTGACGCTAAGAAAGTATGAAGGAACGAAACTGTCGCTGGCCCAGGGAATGCAGCTCAACCAGCTCATCGCATTCAGGTTGACGAGAAGCAGGAACCAACCGCTTCACCTCCTTATAGGATGTCGCAGGGTAAAAAACAGTTGTTAGAAGGTGAGCTTGAGAAGCTACTGCATGCCGATGTTATAGAAGAGTGCGAGTTGCCTTGGGCCGCCAATGTCGTCCTGGTTACCAAGAAGGATGGTGGCGTCCGCCTGTGCGGGCACTACCGGAAGCTCAACGCGGTGACAGAGCCGGATCGATACCCGCTTCCGCGCATAGAAGACGTGCTTCACGCGACGAAAACGACCAGCTACATGACCACGCTCAACCTTCACTTTGGTTATTTCCAAGTATGTGTTTCAAAAGAGGACCGTCGAGAATCGCGACAAAACCGTTTTCGTGACACCCTCCGGCACCTACAGGTTCAAAAAAATGCTGATGGAACTCAGTAACTCAGGTGCCACATTTCAACGATTAATCGATCGTTTCAAGTCGAACTTGAATGTACTTTGTGTACCCGATCAAGAACCGAGCTCCAACCCGCAAAGAAGCAGGCCTGTGATTATTCTAAGATATTTGGATGACTTAATAATCCTATCGCAGACTTTTGAGAGTCACATGCAAGACCCTGAAGCAGTTTCCAACAGACTCGAGAAGTTAAGCCTTCGAGTCAACCGCAAGAAGAGCTGGTTCGCCCGTGACTCTCGGCCACATCATCGTTCCTGGGGGTCTGCCATTGCTGATATGCCTGCTCCAAAGAATGAAATGCAGCTCAAGGGTTACTGCAATTGCCAAGGCTATTCATCTTGAGGTCAGTTAATGACCTCAAGATGAACAGCTCTTGGAAGTGGCAATAAGAATAGCAATCTGCTTTTGAGCGCACCAAAGAGCTTCTAGTCAGTGCTCCCATTCTTTGCCAAGCCAACGAATCTAAGCCTTTCTCCCTCCGGACAAATAGCAGTGAGCCGGTGCGCTCGAGTAGAGACCTACAGAGTACGCCAGCCGTCCCCTAGAACCGGCTGAGCGCAACTAGCGCACTGAGCGAGAAGCTTTAGCTGTCGTTTAGGCTGTGACTCTGTGACGAAATTCAGAGGCTACATCGATGGATCAAAAGTAGTAGTAAAGACAGACCATCAGCCATTGCGTTGGTTGATGAGCCTAAAATCTCCTATCGGGCGTCNCGCCAGCCGTCCCCTAGAACCGGCTGAGCGCAACTAGCGCACTGAGCGAGAAGCTCTAGCTGTCGTTTAGGCTGTGACTCTGTGACGAAATTCAGAGGCTACATCGATGGATCAGAAGTAGTAGTAAAGACAGACCATCAGCCATTGTGTTGGTTGATGAGCCTAAAATCTCCTATCGGGCGTTTTGTCAGGCGGGCACTAACCCTCCAAGCTTATAATTTGTAGATCCAGTACACTCCTGGGAAGATAAATGTAATCGTTAATGCACCAAGCCGTCCAGCCCGTTGCGAGTAAAACCCCGGTGGTTGCGAGGTATGCTTAGTCACTGTAGATGTGCCACACAGGATACCTTAAAAAGTGCACACTAACCAACTAAAAGACCGTGACCTGAAGAATATCATTGGATCTAGAGGCGACAGACGATCCTTTCAGTGGGAGAGGTTGGTCAGAGAGAGGTTACCTGATATCTGATGGTGTTCTTTACAAATGTGTGCCTGACTCTGAAGACCGATTCAGCCTGTTTTGTGGTGCCTAAGCATGATAGAGAGGCCGTGCTCGTGGATTTTCACGATGCCCCTACGGCAGGTCACTTTGGTGCCGAACGTACCCTGCAGCGCATCAGAGCAAGGTGCTTCTGGCCAGGTATGAAATCATTCGTCACCGATTATATCACCGATCGTACTTGTCAGTGCATCCCAACGATACAAAAATTGACAATAGAAAACCCACAGAGCTACTCCAAACTCTACTCCAAACTCAAACTCCAAACAAGTTGTGTCCGTCGATTTGTTCGGACCTCTGATTATACTCTGAAACAACGAATTGCGTCATAAATACAAAGGCGAAGCTATGCGGGATAAGTGTGCTCATGCGCACACTTATCCGACATGCGCATGCGCACACTTGCCTCAAACCATCACAACGAGATTCAATAAAAACTGAGCAATTTTACGTATTCGTCACCACCAAAATATTAACCACGGCTAATATAAGATATTATATATTGTTCGATGGAATATAGCATAATTTCAAAACATGGATATGTTAATAAAGGATGAATCCCTAATTTGAAGCAAAAATCGCAATAATTCAAGTAAAAAATAATACTCACCTATGAAAACAAAATGGCGCGCCGGCGGACAGTGACACTCGTTCACTAAGTACGGCGTGCGGCACTGAAGGGGTTGTCAGTTTGTACATATAAACCGTTTTCGAAATATTTCGAGTGCGTACACTTACTCGCTGTGCACACTTGCCCCACGTGTCTCCACAAGAACTGCTCGTTTAAAGGTATTAGATTAGGTTATATAAAGTTATGCCCGAATGGATAACTTCAAAAACATGTTAATTCAAGTTGACTTGTTTTGCATCTGCGTACCCCTTCACAGCGTCCCGGCGCGATGTTATGTTATGAACTGGTGTAATTAATAAACAGACATGCAATTACAGCAATCCCGGAAGATTTGCTATCATTGATTGAAGAGTTCTGTTGCCTACCTTCGAAATCCTTCATCAAATCATCACCAAATTGAAATGGGGCCAGTTTGAAAAAATACTCTTCAAAACAAAAAAATAATCATCCGAATCGGTTGACAATTGGCAAAAATATCGCTGAACAAACATTTTTCCTGGGATTCCAGCATCAGATCCAGACTTATACCTTCCATCATCAGCTCAGCAAGATGAGATGCTGATTACCAGCCACAATTATCTGATTTGCTTTAGAAAGTATATGAAAAACATTGTATGACCCTTTAAAATTTGAGCGTTGCCTTCGATTTCCCTAGGATCCCATCATCAGATTCTGACTTGGTGCCAATGGGACCACCTCAGAGGCTTTGGAATAAAAAAAAACATCAAAATCTATTAATAATTGACGGAATGATCGCTTAACAAACATACAACCTCCTCCTTTTTTGGAAGTCGGTTAAAAACTATGTCCATCACAAGTTTGAGTACAAGAAGTAATACTTCATCTTGCAAAATACTACAATCTAAGAAGTGTTATATTAACAGGAGTAATCTTTCAGTAACGAAATTAGATTTGGATATTTAATCTCAAACGCCTACAGTACTTACTAATATAACACGAAAATAAGACAGAGTAAATGAAAAAAACTAATGCAGTTGTTTCAATAGCTGTTTCAATAGTTGTTTCAATAGAAATTTATTTAAACTTTATATACAAAAGTGGTATACGGAAGGACTTAATGCATCAAGGCGTTCTCTACCAGTCAACCTTTGGGCTATAAAGACTAAANAAGTGTTATATTAACAGGAGTAATCTTTCAGTAACGAAATTAGATTTGGATATTTAATCTCAAACGCCTACAGTACTTACTAATATAACACGAAAATAAGACAGAGTAAATGAAAAAAACTAATGCAGTTGTTTCAATAGCTGTTTCAATAGTTGTTTCAATAGAAATTTATTTAAACTTTATATACAAAAGTGGTATACGGAAGGACTTAATGCATCAAGGCGTTCTCTACCAGTCAACCTTTGGGCTTTAAAGACTAAATGTGGTAGGTGTACAAAAAATAAAAATAAAATTTGGTTTGGGAAAGAGTATATATGTATAATACTAATAAAATACAAATAATATATATAATACTAAAAAAATACATATAAATGCTAAAATAATAAATATGATGTATAATAACCGATTAAGAGAATTCTTAATAATCATGACGAAGAACAACCAAGAAACTAGTGTTTTCGGATTTTACGCTTAATTTATGAAAAAAATTGACTCAGCCTTCTTGATGTCAAGGGGTAGCATATTCCAGAGTTGAATGGAAGAAATAGCGTAGGAATAAAACAAAAACCTGCTGCGGTGAGAAGGGATATGAAGAAGTAAGTTTTAAGAAAAATCGACGTAGGTAAAATGAGGGTAATCATAATTCTTAGCTAGGAACATGGCAATAATGGTGTAGGTCAACACCATCTGCCGCCTTCTGATTTATGACATCGTGGGGAAAAAACGCACTCGAGCAAGCTTCGTTCGTTTCTTGCCACTATTACTAGTGACGAAAAAAGGTTTTAGCACATTTCAGCTGAACTTAGCAGCCGCATTGACACTTAGTTGCACACCACGTTTGTGTCCCTATTCTGTATTTATATTAATTTGTAGAAGCAAGATATTTGCTTTAGTAAGTGATACGTGCTTAAGCACATGGTACATTCTATCTAAGTAATCTAATCAAATAATTAATTCTTTTAAAAACTAATGGCCAGCATTTTGTAAGCTTGCACCTAATGTTGGGAAATGTTAACAACTTGAAAACTTTCAAACATATTCATTAAATGGAAAAGATACAATTCCGTGCATTGCAGTCGATCACAGCCACGTGCGACAATAGTCAGTGTATGAGAATATGTGTGTAAGTGTGCACGCATCACGTACGTAAGTATTTCAGAGTACTCACCGAAATATTTGCGTTCGGTGTACGCTCGTAACCGCTTAATTCGGTAACACCAAGTTGAACAGGCAATTTTTGTTACGATACTTTTAAAATTCAAATTCAAATTCTTTATTGCGAACTAAGTGTACAGAATTTTGAAGATGTTAACAATAGGTAGGATCTTAGAACTTAGTTGCCTATTTAAATAGTTTATACATAGATAAAATAAAAAAATAAAGATTATACATGGTCAATACTACAATTTTTACAGTTAACATTCTACTATATTAT
>NDFZ01000688.1:0-11579 GCA_002192655.3 Mamestra configurata | reverse complement strand
CTTTGCGTTCCAGGGCCGCGGTGACTCTTTCGAACAAATTCCGCAACCCTGGCAGGTGATCTTCATAACCTAGAAACTTATTCTAAAGTTAGGCATGTTATAATACTTCCTTCCTATTTTAACTCATACCTATCTATCGTTCTTTTTATCATTATTTTAAGGTTCGTAATGTTTAGCAGGTTAAGGAACTTTGCAATAGTAGATTGAGCTTTTTAAACACACTCAAAAACTGGCTCCTATTGCATCGCTTTTAGAGCAGTGTATTTCACTTGCAGTGTTTTTACTTTTGCTAATTCCGCACTCGTGCAAAAAAATGCGGTGTACAACCCACACCTATATGTATAGTAATATCTGGTTATAGCTGGTTGGCAGCCAAACTTGCAAATGAAACTTAAAAAAAATATGAACAAATTGCAAGCCATTTCTATTTCGAAAAGTTCGCTGTTCAAAGGTTTTATGGAAAAAACTCTTGAAGGCAAATAGTTCTGTCGACGAATCCCGGCCGTTGGAAAGTTCTTTCGACGCAACACAAACTGAATCGTTCTGAAAGCAAACCATTGATCGGTCAACAAAAGCCGTGGAACTGTTTCAGGATCTCTTTGAACTGGCTTTGATAAGTGCAACTGAGAACGATGCCACACGAACGTTGCCGATCCGTCTTGTCGTCACAACGTAATGACGACGGACAGGGTGCTACACGAACAAATGTGGTGACGCAACGCAGCGCACCAGCCTTCGCCAATGCAGTGTCGCTACCGCCTCCCTGCTTCGTATCTCTGGTCCGTTGCGTGCGTGTTCCTTCGACGTACGTCGTTTTATTGCACCGTGTGGCATGTCGTTCTGATTTGTATGTAAAACAGCATAGCGTCAAGGCTTCGTCGTCGCAGCGCCGATGCAACGCAGTGTGTGGCACCCTTCTTACGGCTGAATTATCGATTTTAATTTTGAGCCAGTTGCGTTCAATTGTAGGTACGGATAAGCTTTATGAGGCCAATAATTACTGAAGCTAAAAGGGCATGTAAACTTCAAACATAATTATAATCATAATAATGGCATGGCCCGCTAAGACGAACCGAAGAGATTTTAATTTTGTGCCTCGATTAAGCTTCAAGTACAAAGAGGTTTTAATCCTTTAAAGTGCACCTCAAGGTGTTTCAAGCAAACTTTGAAATTAAGAACCGATTTTTAAACTTAGTAGGCGGTATATGCGTAATAAGCGAGATACCTTGGTCTGTAAAGATAGCTAAGAACTTTTTAGAATCGAAAAAGAGTTTACAGGCAAAGAGATAGCTAGTTTATTTTTTTATAGAGATTGAAAAATCACTCTTTCTGTCAAAAGTCTGTTCTCAATTGGTGAGGTAAGCCAGTCTAACTTTACCTAGGTTAACCTAAATTGACCCTCAGTCAATCAAATAAATATTGTCTACATCCGACCATTAGATGCCTACCCGGAAAATTCATTAACAAAATGCCACTCCTGATTTGAAATAAAAAAAGAGCCGAGTAAACGATGAAAGCTTGTATCATTCATAATGGGTGGATTTCACAGAACAACGAGACTCCTGAGCGGGCGCCCGGTTCTTTGAAAGGTATTCAAGAAATTTCCATACAAACCAAGTACCTCACGAGTGACTATTTTGACTATGGCTCTGTCAACTTAAACTTGTGTCCAGCGTAATGTCTGCGGGCACTAATCAATCTGCCTATCCTTTTCCTGAATATGCTGGGGTCGGCTTTCAGTGTTTTCGTCTTTTGAAATCATCAACTCTGGGTGGGGTGGAAGGGCTCTAACTGACTAAAACCCATCCGTGTTCCTCCTAAAGCCCAAGTAATGCTAGCGAAGGAGGAGGCTGTCCAATCATCACCAGACCGGGTCGATGGCACGTTGTGTTTCATGCGCGCCTCAAAGAAATGTCAGCATAGAAGACGAGGCCCGCTAGGGCCAGAGCCTGCCAGGGTTGCGGAATTTTTTCGAAAGAGTCACCGCGGCCCTGGAACGCAAAGAGCTTTAGAAGGGACAGATGGGTTTTAGTCAGTAAGAGTGTGACACGCCCTTCCTCTCCACCCAGAGCGGAAGAAGTCATTTGATGATTTCCCATACTTAAAAAAAAAAGAGATTGCCCTGTGCGATACGCCCATTGTATACTTGTTTTACAAACGTTTTTCCTGTGTTTATTATGAGGTTTACAATAAAGTATTTAGTAAATAATTAATAAATAAATAGTTATGTTATATTCTGTAGTCCCTTTTGTTTTTAAACTCCTTGATATGTTATTTTTTGTATGGTGTACAATGTAGTGTACCTATTCTATTTTAGCTTGAATCCATGTGCTGTGGTTCAGCTTAACCTAAAGTCATAAATGAACGCACAGTGCGTCAAATTATGATTGATTGGATCCATTGAGTTCCGACGTCATTTACTGTGTGACCTTGAAAGACGATCGTTAGTAGAAATGTAATCCGATTTGGATTCTTTATGGTAAAAAACGACTAATAAAGAATGAAATTGTAAAACGTTGTCTGTTAACCTTAGTTAAGCAACACTTGCCAAAGTTGGTCGGTGGATGGGTGACTATCCGTTCCATACCGAGTTTCCTCCGTGCCTCAAAAAACAAGCCGTTAAGCCCTGTCATTTGTAGATCTTCGACAATCATTAAGGGAAGTCAGAAAATCTATCACCAGTCATGTCAAGGGGTATTATTATATTTTCTAATTACTGGGTTGTGAGTTATTTTTAAACTTATATATTTACTGTGGTTTATGGGTCTTCGTTGCCTGAAGTAAAGTTTAAACAATAAAAATGATATAAAATTTTGTTATTCGGGTGCATCCGGTTTGACTGGAAGCCGACCACAGCATAGTTGGGAAGAGGCTATGCAGATTGATCGTTACAGACGTTGTTGTTGCTTTTAATGTTGTTGTTTTCTTATTGTTGTTGTTGTTGATATTGTTGACTGATGCTTCATTGGTCTGAGGGCCAATTCTACTAATTTGAAAATTAGTTTCCTCATGTCAGTCACAATCTGTGAAAAATGAGGCATTTTGACAGTTTGCGGCTAACATGCGAATGCGAAGGTTGCTTGGAAATTAGTAGAATTGGGTCCTTTGGTGTTTGCGAACGCTCTTACAGAGCTTAAGTTCTAGGTTTCATTCGACGCCGTCAATTCGTGTTGAAATTCCCTACCTTGTTGCTATTCCACCAATTCGCACTAATCGTTTCCAAACGTCTTTTATAATGCGCACAGCAAAGGAGTGGAACTCTCTGCCTGCGCCTGTGTTTCCGAACGCATACAACCCTAATCTCTTCAAAATTAGAGTGACCGGGCTTCTTCTGGGTAAGCTCGCTCCATCGTCGACTTTGTCTCTGTCATCTATGACCTAGACTAGAGTCAAGAGCAAACCCTTATTAAAAATAAAAAATAGTGCTTTCATTTTTGTGGTTTTTATTAATATGTATGATAGTCTGTAAGGTATCATGACACATTTGTCCCACCTGCACGCAAAATACGCGCTTAGTCGTGGAGTTGCGGAAACCAGCCCGAGTTACATACATACATAGTCTGTAAGGTATTTGTATGTTATGGGTCTTTGTTACCTGAAATAAATGATATATTATTATTATATTATTATTACCGCGCGGGTTTTTTGTATATGAAAATTCTCTGTTTCTTTCATTTCAGGATAATAGGTTTACCCCTTAAAATATCTGGCACAATAGGAGTGTATTCTGGCTTCGAGGAATACATGCCCACACCCTGGAGATAGTTACAGACTCCAGGACCTATATTAATCAAATATAATTATATATTTTTTAATGTGTATTAATTTTCGAAAGTACCATCTGAAATTAAAGTATGCAAATTTTCTTTTTCCTCGTATAAAACTGCGTGTTACCTGACTTTAACTCAACTTGAGGTAAACTTTTGAGGCTTAAGAAAAGAAAGAAGAAAGAAAGAAAAAAAATCAATTTATTCTGCCGGAAAAAACGCACAGAACACTAAAAACTAAAAAACTTATCAACTACAATAATTATAACTAAAATAAATAAAAACTGAAAAATAACACATCACTGCCAGCCCATGTCTGGACCGGACATTAACCTAAACGTGTCTCTGGTCACACCAGCACACCAGCACACCACAGACAAAACAGAACAAAGTTCAGCAGTTGTCCATGGCATGACGCCCGACTGACTGACAGCGACAACAAGAAAACAAAACAAAAATAAACTTAAGGCTTCCTCTATAGAAATCTAGTGCACAATTACGTCTCAGAGTTGAGTTTCTTTTATAAAAGGCTTGTCCTTGAGTTGGCCCCAAGGACTTTAAGAGGAAGTTGTATTTAATTTCCTATTTTAATTTGTTATTAAAAAATAATAACTATTATTTTTTTAACTCAACTAGATGGATGTGTGGAGTATCGAGAATGGATAAAGTGAGAAATGAGTACATAAGAGGTAAAAAATGAATTAAAAATGTTATAAAAATAAAAAAAATAAAAGTGGCGCCTGTGACGGAAATATTGAAAGGGATTCGCTTATCTTGGTATGGTCATGTGAAGACGAGGGATGAAATGCACGTAACTAAAAGAGTTATGAATATAAATGTGGATTGATGGAGAGGGAGAGGGAGGCCAAGAAAAGATAGATGGATGGTGTTAGGAGTGATATAAACGAAAAGAGATTTAGTGATAGCGTGACGGCTAACAAGACAGAATGGAAGAAAAATACGTGTGGCGCCGACCCCAAGTAACATGGGATAAGGGCAGGGAGATGACGATGATTAAAAAACTACTAGTCCTAATGAAACTTAAATGTCAATAAAATCACTGGTATAAAACGCAAATAATTACCAAACCACTCGTCATTAACTTAAAAGCATGCTCAAAATTATCCTAATGGGAAAATTCATCTCCTAAAGGGATGTAATCATTCAGATTACATAAATGGACGTTCATCATTATTGGCGATGGGAAGTTCACGGTCTTCCTTTTGTTTTAGATGCTATGTTATTTTGAAGAAATAAATGGATATGATTGAGCCTTTTGATCGGTACAGTAAAATTACCTACAGGTTTTTTTTCACATTTAGCGGGTTCGATTTCCGGTTCAGTCAGGTGGTTATTTAAAATTCTATGAATGCAGTTCGATTTGTCTTTAAATAATAATGAAGGCTTTCATTCAGTAAATATTTGTACTATTTAATAGAAATATTTTTTATTTTATCATTTGGGCTCGTGCTCGTGGCTAAATAATAACAGCCGCACGGGTCGATCTTCAAGGTTAAGCAACGCTTGCCGAGGTTGGTCTGTGGATGGGGTGACCATCTTAACATACCGAGAATCCTCCGTGCCTCGGAAAGCACGTTAAGCCGTTGGTCCCAGCTGTCATTTGTAGATCTTTGGCAGTCGTTACGGATAGTCAGAAGCCAGAAAATCTGACACCAGTCTTACCAATGAGGACCGTGTTACCCAATTAATGGATTGTAGAGGTCTGGTAGGCAGCCGCTCCACGTAAAATACTGGTATTCAGCTGAATCCGGTTTGACTGGAAGCCGACCCCAATATAATTGGGAAAAAGCTACGCAGATGATTTGGGAACGGAACCCTAAATATTTTAAGATGCGCCCACAATCTATGCACGTGTTCTTGAATTGCATCAATTTATTTTATACATTCAAATTAAGGTTTCTATCCCCGATCGAATATTTCCATTATATAAATATTTCCCACATTTTAATGAATTCTAAAGATTTCTTTAGAATTCATTAAAATGTGGGAATAATTTCTCAAATAGAGTTTTTTTTTAATATCGGACAAAACTTGAAAACCCGTAATTGGTATACCATCTGCTAACCAAAAAAGTGTGATTATAATAACAGAACCTTTTTGAATTTAAAGAAATTATTTTTTATTGAAACTCGCTTCAATTTGTGCTGGCATTTGAAAATCTTTGACAGTTGTTATGGTAGTTAGAAGTAAAAAAATCGGATACTAGTCTTGCCAAGGTGTGTTACCCAGTTACTGGGTTTTGATGGTCAGATCGGCTGGCGCTTCATGTTAAGCCGTCTTGGGAAGGCTGGTCAGATTGATTGAACGTTTATTTAACCTTTGGGTACTGACGTGGTGCCTGCAAGGCCCCGGAAGGTACCTAGTTTTCACCCTACAGTTAAAAGGCACTCCATTACAAAAGTTGAAACAAATTTCATATTATTTATTAATTGACAACATTCATTTCTCTAAATTTCTAAGTAATCATCAAATATGTAAAATACCAAATAACAAAGAGTTTCAGCAAAAGTCGCGGGGCTCCTATTTCTAGATGGTTTAAAGAAAAATTAGGAGATCGTGGAGTCTGAAAGACCCCGCCATCCCCTTCTAACCTAACTTGTCCGAGTCGGGGTGCCCCAAGTCCTGACTTCACTTCGCTCGCTCTTGCACCCATAGTATAATAAAGTTTGCATGTTGACATTTTAAACTTAAGTATAATGACTATCGGTACGTTTCATCATTCGATATTTTAATCACTCGTCATTTCGGTCTCAGACATTTTAGCTTAGGTGTTTTAATTAATTCTCGATATTTCTATATAATCAATATTAAAATTTTCGATGTTTTGAACATTGACATTTCTCGTCGGTATTTTAATTTTGGACGTTTAAGTATGTTCCTTTCTTAGGCCCTACGAGAGGGGCAAATGCCTGGACATTTTTGGCAAATTGGGAAATTCCTAATAAGTTCCCATAAATTTCTGTCCTTGGGTATTTATCTGGACATACATTTTTTGTTAAAAAAATAATTTACGAAATTGATAATAGCTTTGGAAGCTGGCCTAACTTGATTTATTCAAGAAATACTGACTCCGGCAGGGAACTCCTGTTCTTAGCAAATAATAATAATAAAGCCTTTTATTTCCATGCACTTTACATTGAATTTAAACTAACATAATACTACAATAATATAAAAATACTAGCGGTCCCGACAGACGTTGTCCTGTCTGAACGTTTGCTTTGTATATGACGAAAACATAGAAATCGATTGTAGCTCCACATACAGGGTCCAATTGTAAATGTAAACTATTCTCGAATCCCCTTGAACACACACAAATTTCATCAACATCGCTCCAGCCGTTTAGGAGGAGTTCAGTGACATACACACGTACACAAGAAATATATATTAAGATAAGAAAGGTGTGTTTAGGACATGGCTCCTCTCTGGATATAGGCCTCCTCCAACTGTTTCCATTGTTTTCGATTAGCCGCCTTCATCATCCAGTCTTCGCTGTGTTTTTAATTTCATCGAACCATCGATCTTTAGGTCTTCCTCTGTTTCTTTTGCCACTAGGTCCCTTCCATATAGTGACTCGTTTTGTCCATCTTAGCATATAAACATTAAGAAAACATGATTACGCCAAAATCTTTGTTAAACTTTGATTACTTGAGCACCCAAAACAATGATTGTTAGAATTTTTGTCTGTTTGTCTGTGCGTTTGTGCACGCTAATCTCAAAAACGGTTTATCCGATTTAGATGTGGTTTTCACTAATACATTGTGGTATATATGTTAGCTTCACTTAACATGCAGTGTTTATTTCATGTCAATCGGTTTATAAATAAAATAGTTATGCCAATTTAAAGAATCACGTCGAACATTTTGTTAAACTATCTATATCTATCTATTCTTTCTCTGTTCAGTAGCATTGACTGAAACTTTAAAAATTTCTGCCCCAAGTAACTATTCCCGGATAAAATTTCCATTATGGACCGTCGATTTGGAAGTTCATATTTTTTTTGTAGATAGTACTCATAAATATAAAGCTTTTTACGTATTTTGAAGTTGCGGAAATTCACAGTTTACGAGATATAATTTTTTAAAGTTTCCATACATATATGAAAATAGCACGCCATTTTCAAATTTTTAGGTTGGATAAATTGTCACGGTAGACGTCAAAGTTGACATTTCACGTTCCGTTGACGGTAGAGGTGTATTTTATTTAGTTTTATGTCGTATTTTTACTTATATATAATTTTATTTTCACATAATCACACATTAAATTTGGTGTGTAATTAATGGTCACAATAACCATGCTGTTTTATGCAGTTACATTGAATATTTTACAAAAAAAAATAACGATTTTTGTGTACACTATGGAACGGAACGTGAATATGAATATCCGAAAATTACCCAAAACCGAATCGGGGCACCCCACTTTCCACGTGTTCTTGTCTGCCCTACCCCTAGAGTGTATATAAAAAACCGGAGGCGCGGAGATAAGGCGAAGTCAAACAAGGGGGGGGAGAGGGAAGCTATCCATAAATCAATGGACATTTATGGAAATTTTTATTCTTACCTAAAAACTTTAACCATGGATATCTCCATAACCATGGGGTTCTGCGGGGTGGGAATGGTACAGGGGAGTAGCCCCCTTCCTCCCCCCCTCACCGCCCCACAAATCGATGGATATTTGCGGATATTTTTGATTCTAACCTAGAAACTTTAACCATGGATATCTCCATAACCATGGGGTTCCGCGGGGTGGGGATGGTACAGGGGGGTAGCCCCCCTCCGCCCCATAAATCGACGGTCCATAATGAAAATTTTAACCGATAAATCAATAAACCAGCGAGTAGATAACCGACAAAATAAAATATGTCCACATAACTCGTCCACATTTTATCTGCTACAGAATGTGCACTTCGTTCATAACATGTTTTGATGAACGTTGGTAAAATATCTTGAAGGCACGCTGTAAAAGTTTAGACAAAATGCCATATATTCGTGGCGCTGGAATAAAAGCTTGTACCGTGCTAACACTTTCAACTTGAACAAAAGAATACGTTCTAAAAATAATTCAGAAGAGTGACAGTAAACACATTTATACTTCACTCTAGGTGTCCATATCATAAATTCACACAGCACTCGGCAGCCTTCAAAACACCTTAGATTTTCATACCCACTCGTGTATCAACAGCTTTAGACTCGTATCGTACTCTCCGCAGTCCGTTATCGCCGGCTGAATGGAACGGTTGCCTTGGCGCGAATAAAAAGCGAGTCGAGCGGGAAATTCGAAAGTTTAAAAACCAAATGTTGTGTTGAAAGTGACAATTTAAAATTGGTTTTGTTTATTGTTATTCAAATAAGTGGATTTACTCTGTTGTGTAGTGTTTTGTTCCTGAGTTTAAAAGATTTGGTAAGTGTTGCTGATATTTTTAATTTGTTTTTTTTTTTAAACAACGTTGACATTTAAACAATCGATCGTGATTTGTAAAACCTCAACCTTTGTATATCCTCGTATTTTTTCAAATTAATAAACGGTTCCGTATCCTCGTATTTTTTTAAATANTCGATCGTGATTTGTAAAACCTCAACCTTTGTATATCCTCGTATTTTTTCAAATTAATAAACGGTTCAATATTTTCCCGTGTTTTTAAATGACTAGCAAATATTATTATACACAAAAGAAAGCATTTACAAAGAAGAATAAAAGTATTGAAACGACTATTCTTCAAACTTTTTTCTATTGGTTGTTTCAATTGTACCGAAAAAAACAGACGGCCGCTTTAAGGACCGTTGAGTTTCTACAAAAAAGTTTTCAGTCGACAGAAAATTTTTAGTTAAACATGACTTATATTTGTTACATTAGCATTTTATTCAAAGAATAAGTAACTGTTGGTGTTACGAACTTTATACCTTATTTACATTTTCGTTTGAAAATCTTCATTGAAACATTGAATCACTTTTTAGGCTTAATTTATTTTTGTGTTACTTCAATATTTTGTTTTTATCAGCCTAAATAGGCTCTCACTTCTTGGCAAAGGTTCTAAATACTTCCAGGAATTCTTTTCCCGCGCTACCTTCTACCAGCATTCAGATCTTCTATTTCTAGGCTGGCTTCGGCGAATAGGCATAAAAATACAAAGTTGAATATTAGTAATTTACCTATCAAATTATAATTAGTCTGTCATTGGTGTTTGATATTATTTTAAGAAGGTCCAAATGTCTGAAAATGAAACATTGCAAGTTTATACTGGGTGATTTTTTAAAGTTGCGTGGATGGCCAAATCCGAAACTATGAGAAATATCAAAAAACACGGAAAGAAGTCTCGACCCCAATTTCGATGATAACTAAAACGGCTTCATTATATTTTTGTAAACTCTGTATTTCTAGCCAGGAATCGAACCCGTTTCCCGGAAGAAAAAAAACACACCCTGTATATTGTATTGTATTACACCAGCCGAAAGCGTCGCTAATAAGTACTACATTCCGGGAAATATTAACGCATAACAAGCTGGAGGAAAGAGCCAATTTTTAACAAAATACTTTTTTTATTTTCATAAACAAAATATCAACTTATAATTTTTCAAAAATCTAGGTGCAGTTTTAGTTTCCGTCAACATCGGACCCGAGAATCTACAACTGCATCATTGGATCAAAAAAAATATCAGCTACAGTTTAGGTAGGTAGGTTGAGTTAGAAATTTAAAAACTAATTTGTAAAAAATGAGAGCTTTCCTTTAGTTTGCCATCTTAATATATATACATATATGTATTTCTTGTGTACGTGTGTATGTCACTGAACTCCTCCTAAACGACTGGACCGATGTTGATGAAATTTTTAGTGTGTGTTCAAGGGGATTCGAGAATGGTTTAGATTCATAATTGGATAGATGGGGCGCTGCAATCGATTTCTATAATTTTTCGTCGTGCATAAAGCAAACGTTCGGACAGGACAATGTCTGTCGGGACCGCTAATGTTAAATATATTACTAAGTCGAAAAGCTATTAAAATCTGCAATGTAAACTTCAGTCTAGCCGAACGGAAATCGCTTTCATCGATTGAAAAACATTTCAATCAATGTTCAATCAAACCGCCGTCACTTATTAAGTTTTCAAAAACAAAAAAAAACTAGATTGAAGTTTGTTTGACAAATTGGTACCTATTTCCGTTAATCCCTAGAAAATAGTTGAAAACAACCGTCGTTATTTATAGCAGAGATTTTTCTTTGCGAAAGTTACACAATAAACAGCTCAAACATAATAATCCTCCCGATCGAATTTCCGTGACGGTAGCCAATTTCAAGTACGCAGGAGATATTTTGTTCGCAGGGTTGCGGAATTTGTTCGAAAGAGTTACCGCGGCCCACGAACGCAAAGGGCTTTAGAAGGAACACGGATGGGTTTTAGTCGGTAAGAGTCTGACACGCCCTTCCGCTCCACTCAGAGCGGAAGAAGTCATTTGATGATTCCCCATACTTAAAAAAAAGAGATATTATTACAGTGCACAAGTATGTGCGAAAACGCAGATGCATTCTCTGTTCCTATACTCTCTCTACATATACAACGGCAACGTGTAACAGAATAAACGCAATACCTGAAAAAGTGTCAGGGTACTCATCATTTTGAACAACTTTCTCTATGGGACCAACACTGAAATCGCTAAAGAAATCGACTTCCCCATACATTTATGTGCGCATAACTCGACAAAATAATATACTGAACAGTGGGTTTGGTCCCATAGTAAAAGTTGTCCATAACGTACAATGACCCCTTTTCAGGTATCCCTTACCACATCTAAATACCCTTT
>NDFZ01000687.1:0-11574 GCA_002192655.3 Mamestra configurata | reverse complement strand
TATCAATAAGGCTTAATATGTTCAACTTTATGACGCAAAGAATAAATAGTTAATAGTTTCCTTATATGAATTTTAAATAGTAATAGCCGATTCAAGAATAAGTAAAATCAGTCTTAATTTTTTTTTCACTGCTTCACTTTACTCGTCTATAAATTGAACGTAATTTGTAAATTCCTTTATTTAATCTACAAGAATGTGCCACGAAACCCTTGAAACAACAATCAGTCGTAAAACCTTAGATTTACGAGAAACAAACCGATCCACACAATATACTCTTTTAAAATTCACAGGTTTGAGGAACCGTATTCTTAAGGCTTCTTTCTTGTTCCCAGAATACATAAGTACGTAAGCAGGAATAAAGGTAAATAATAAAGATGATCGTGTAGTACTTGGCACATACGGGTTTATAGGTGACAAAAACACACACGTGTAAATTTAACAACCCATATGTAACTATATTTTATCAACACATGATAGTTGAAACAAGGGCTAGGCGTAAAGAAACAATTCACATTTTTGTCTACCAATTGAAATTATTCATATCCTATAAGATATCCTATTATGTCTACCCTTTATGTATGATAATTTTCTGTCTGTAATATGAGCAAGAAAGTCCTTAGGATGCCTATTTGATATAAATAAACATGCAAAAATACCACAAGCTTTTAAGACTATACAGAGGATAATATAAACTTCTACAGAAGCTTATACTTACTGTTCAACTTCCACCACCATAATTATATCCAGAATTACGACTAGATTAGAACCGACCTGGTATACAGCAGGTACAAGTTGTTTGCCGGATCCCTGGTTATTTCGTTGAGGAGTTCCATGTCAGGTTCAGCCTCGAGGTCCACGGTGTGCATGACACCTTCACCATCGGGGATCTGAATGTATCTTGAGTATTCATGTTCTTTGTTTTGTTCTTCCTCTGGCACCGCTGAAGCAATGTACGCTGGAAAAATGATTTAAAGCGCTACACTCACGCAAAAATTGCAAGTATTAGATATAATATTTGTATTAGGTTCAATCCATTGCCACTTATGATCATCGAAAAGTGTCGCTATAATCTATGAGACTGCCGTTTCAACCTAAACTTCTTGGGCTTTCAACAAAGTGACATTCAATCAGCGTTACGATTGTTAAAAGTTCAAAATAGATGGGTTGACCACGTGTCATTTCAGTCACTGAAGTCTGCCGTTTTCGTGCTCACCAGTTGGTGCCACTGGCGAGTAAGGTCCTTAAGGATAGCATTAAAAAGTTGTTATTACGCGCACGTACGCAAAATTTGAAGTAAAATCATTTATAATGCAGTAAACTCGCGATTAAATAAAACATAGATAGTGCCGCAGCGTTTCGTGGACTCAATTCGTTCAAAAGGTAGAAGGACATACTTAGAAATACATATTTCTGACAGAAAAAAAAACTCAATACAGTGGTCGGTAGAACTGTAACTAAACTTAATCTGCCATAGGCAATTTTTGTAAAATATTCACAAAAATCACAGCAATTGAGTAAATAAACTCGCGTCAATAGCTGAAATTTGACATTTCGAAGACCTCGCTCTACATTAACGCCTCTAGCGGCGAATCCAAACACGATAGCCCTCATTCCAAACATTTTAGACAATCGTTATAGCTTATAAGAATTTCATGTTATTTATTCTACTCTTACGTTACATCATCTCGTGTCAGTTCAGCGATGCAGCATTTCGATCTCTGCTTTCCAAAAGAAAATAAAGCTATTTGTTGAAGAAAACATTCCTAGAATTGAACCAGGAAAGGAAACAAAACCACATACCACTCGAACAAAGCCACAAGTAAGAGCTTGAGAGAAAAAAACAACAGTTACCTACCGATAGAAACTAAAACCAGCAGCACTACGTTTCGCATTGTTGCAGCACTAATATATAAAATCTGATATTTTGAATAGCTTGCTGTTATATCTGGCTTGTTATTTGTTTACTATCGTTAATGATAGTGATATATTAATCTAATCTTATTCATGTCTTAAATCTGTTATTTAAGTGTATATCAGAAAGGTACTGATTAAATGATTAATGAATCAAATCATTTATTGTTTCGACTCCTAATGAGTCTTGTAAGAACGTTCTCGATCTATGTGCCTCTAGGTATTTTTTATGAGCTAGCTCTTGAACTCGACCACGCCTGACGGAAAGCGATTGTCGAGGTCTGCAATAATGGAGCGAGCCTGGAAGAAGCCACATTACTCTGGCTTTGAAGGCTATAATATCTTCCTTTCTTTTAAAAGTTCTTTTCGTATATTTTGGGTATTCAAAAATCGGATTGGATTGGAGAAAGGGGTCAATGCGCTACCTTTAAATGTTTGCTCCGACTCTGTGCCGATGAGACCCTTAGTCTTACTTACTAAAACGTATGAGCCTAGTTGTAATGCCTAAATTCGTGACATATTTTATATTCCTAATAATACTAGTGTATGTAAAACAGGGTCGAGTTTGTGGTGCTCCATTTTGCTACTAAAATATTTTTTTATTTTAATGCATGGTTGCAAAAGCTGGTATGTGACAGGGTCAGTTAGGTTCCTTTCAACTTTGTCGCAGGCAAAAGTCGATAAAGGCATATCTTTTTTTTATTTGAATAACAGGAGGAACTTTTTAGCTTCTAAAACATGTTTGGAGTAGACAAACGTGCCATCGAGAAGATGAAATTGTAGAAATTGTAATTTGTACTTATTTTTTGTTGTGTTTCTCACCGTGAAAGCTGAGATATATTAGATCGCTCGAGTCATTTGTAGATCTTTGGCAGTTGTTACGGATAGTCAGAAGCCAGAAAATCTGACACCAGTCTTGCCAAGGAGTACCGTGTTACCCAGTTAATGGGTAGTGGAGGTCTGGTAGACAGCCGCCCCACGTAAAATACTGATTTTCAGCTGAATCCGGTCCCACCCTGGAAGCCGACCCCAATATAGTTGGGAAAAGGCTAGGCAGATGATGATGATGATGAGTACTCTTTAATATGTACTATACATAAGTTTTATTAATGTAGAAACAATTACAAAGGTGACTCAATGAGCGGTTCAAATTTAAGTAATTGATGATTGCACCTTTGTTTCCTTAATTATCACCAGATAAGGAAACCTGCTACTTTCAGCCATTGCAGGAGGTCTCCTGAAAATGTACACCTGGCATAATGTTCGTAAAGATACCACAACTACGAATACCTATTGCTTTTATCGATGACAAACTATCATCACATAACTCCTAATCCCTGATTATAACTGTGATTTTGATCGTTTTATTCGCCATTTATAGAATATTATTTATTATCTGTGGTAAATACTGTAAGCCGTTTTTTATCAGATTATTCTACTCTTTTTATACATTACTTGCTTTTGCCCGTGACTTCGTATGCGCATATTCCGTTTTTTCCCGTTCCCGCAGGAATTTCGGGAAATCCGCTGCGGAATGAAGAGAAGCTAGATGCCAAATTTCAGCTTTCTACGACCAGTGATTCGGCTGTGCGTTGTCTGTCAGTCACTCAGTAACGAAAGATTTTTCATGTATATTGATAAGTAAGTCAAAACATTAAAAAACATGTTTATTTCACGCAGAATTTGGCATAAAGCTAAAAAAAAAAAATGTTTTGTTATTGAAATAAACATTTTAATTGTACATAAGTCTTTAACGTACGATATTTGGAGATCACCTTTTAAACAAGAAGATGCTTGTGTTAGGTGACACCGCTCTTCCACTTAACATTATATAGAGTATGCAATTGAAAACAGAATCATAAAATAAAGAAAAAAATACAAAAAGGAGCGGATAGTAACTGCATCCTCAAAAAACAAAAACGAAAAGCTATTTAATACATAAAACTAGATAGTTGTAGAAATTCTATTTGAAAATTTTTATCTGGCTTTTACCTCGGACAGAGGATAAGCATTGCCATATAACGTGGCAATGCCGCCAGTGTTTTGGGCTCACTTCCAGTCGACAGCGATGCGGATGAAACCGCCATATTTTAGTTAGGAGTTCTTATTTTATGTGTATTTGAAAAATATATTTGTAACACAAATAGCCGATATCCATTCAATAAAAGTTATCAGTCAAAAAAAAACTAAATCCTTTGTAATACAATAAATTCGACAGTGAGTTTGATTGTAACACTTTTTCTCCTAAATAGGTACAGAGATAGATGGGACGTTGGAGATGGTTATAAGCAACGAGAGCGAAGCCGCGGGCTAGGAAACAGAAGCTAGTACCAAATACAGAGAATACGACACAAGAATTCATCTGCAACTCAAACTGAAACAGCAGACAAGAAAACACTTCTTTTTTTTTCTCCAAAACCTTTACCAGGACCGAAGTGTTGATTATCCTTAAGTAAACAATCTTCTCTTAGTTCCATCACGTCCATCATTGTGCAAGAACTCACTAAGACAAGAAATGAAAAAAGTTTTCTTTAATCAGCGACTTGTGACCACTAGTTTCTAAGTTGAAAGTTTTCGTGGAGATAACTTAAAATTATGTTTCCAGCGTCTGTCACATTTCATCATGCCCAGTGCAGTGTGGAGGATCTTTTTTCTTTTTGAGGGCTAAGTTTAATTAAACTATTGTAACTAAACGGAGATCTGCATTAAATAAAAGTTATCTGATAGCCAGAAATTCTACCCAAACATGAACCAATTTTCAAAATGGGTTAACAATTTCTCATCAATTGACACACTATGGACTCATTTAAAATGTAGATGCCAGTTCTAACTCGGTAATCCAATCGACTCGAATCAACGTTTACATTTCAACACTAGTCCAACGAGTTTTGTAATGAGGCAGACGCAACGTGGTCCAAATAAACAAATGAAATACATCTCGGATGAGACCGAGATAAAATCAATAACATTTACGAACTTCGTAAGCAGGGTCTAGAGGGACGTGCCGGCAAGTGGGTGCTACCCTTCAACCTTACCCTAACACTGGTAACTCTCCTCTGGCCTCGAATACGAATCGTCACATAATGAGAACGTGAAAAACACTCGCTCCTCACAACTCCTCAGTCCGCAAGCCATCAGCTACAAAACGAATCGAACACACGAACGCATACACGCAATTACAACTCCTAAACTTCTCACAATAAAGACGAATTTCCTATCATCTCCAATAAATACACTAGAGTAACACTTTCCCGAATCGCTGTTTGATATTCTGATAACATTTGTGAAATAATAGGAGATGCTCCGGTTCATGTGCGGAGACAACCATTTAACGTTCGGCAAAATTTGATGAAAATACTTAGACGCCGCTTTGAGGACTGAACGACTGCGTTCGTGACATATTATCTCGTAACCCTTTATTTTGACGAGTCTCTCATAACGTTAAAAGTTTCATAACTACGAGTACGAGACATCTGACATGAGAGCACTTTGTGACTACGCTTCTATAATTTAAGTTTGAATTATTGCATGAACCTTTCCAGAATACTTTATTTGATAAATGTATGCAATATATTCATGAACTGTTTCTGTGTAGGTACTATGTTGAGTGCATATAGAGAAATATTTCGTTGTTTAAAGGAAAGGTTGACAAATAAACTGGTTATTTATGAAATTTTGAAGACGAACGCTCAAGAAATTCTGATGATTTTCTCCATAGTGTTACCTCTGAAACAGTGTTATTTACGCCTAGGAACCAGCTATAAAATCTTTGACGGAAATAAACCAAAATCGGTACAGGTAGGCATCACCAATACAATAGCGACAGAGCAACAGCAAAACTAAACCAAAAATCCACAAGTAATATTATTTTTCAGCGAAAAAGCATATTCCGTGGGGTGTGCAGTAAATATTCATGAATACAGGCGTGCAGTTTGGGTACAGTATTATATGCGACCGTATAAGAAGGCGGTTGAATGCAAAGTGCGCTCCGGAGTGTCCCGCCATCGATTCTTCGTCATTATCGATGCATGGTTACTACAGCGTGGCTACAAATTTCAAAGTTTCGTTGGTATAAAATTTTTGAATCTTTTTTCTTATAATATTGAAATGGTTTACTTAAGAGTCATTATTAAAGCGAACGAAGGGGTGTGAATGACGGAATAACGGGTGACAGGGGAGACTCCTCCGTGCCTCGGAAAGAACTTTAAGCCAGATAATCTGACACCAATCTTGCCAAGGAGTACAGTTAATGGGTTGTGGAGGTCTGCTAGGCAGCAGCTCCACGTAAAATACTGGTATTCAGCTGAATCTGGTTTGACTGAAAGCCGACCCCAATATTGTTGGGAAAAGGCTAGGCAGATGATGAGGGGAGAATCTTTACTTCCAGACCTAATATTATAATGCGAAAGTAATCTCTTCCGTCTGTTTGGCACCTCTTCACGTCTTAACGGCTGAACGGATTTGGACGAAACTTGACATACAGCTATATCATGTCATGGAATAGGAAATTAGACTTTTTATCCCGACAGTGTGTTCCCTTGGGATAATTTTCTACTTTCACGCGGGAAAAGCTGCTGGCAATGGCTAGTAGGAAAATAAGGCGTTACCAACTAACACGAGACTTGTATCACAAGTTATCACAAATCGTCACCTTACTGTCCTTAGGCGGCAAGGTGATGATTTATCATAATAACTTGACTTCTGCTATCAGACTTCGGTTTCTCAGTAGGTATTTTTAGGTTATGACGAGCTATTGCAAATCACAAATAAAACAAGAATTATCTAGGTAACAAATATACGTTTATTTTNATCTTGCCAAGGAGTACAGTTAATGGGTTGTGGAGGTCTGCTAGGCAGCAGCTCCACGTAAAATACTGGTATTCAGCTGAATCTGGTTTGACTGAAAGCCGACCCCAATATTGTTGGGAAAAGGCTAGGCAGATGATGAGGGGAGAATCTTTACTTCCAGACCTAATATTATAATGCGAAAGTAATCTCTTCCGTCTGTTTGGCACCTCTTCACGTCTTAACGGCTGAACGGATTTGGACGAAACTTGACATACAGCTATATCATGTCATGGAATAGGAAATTAGACTTTTTATCCCGACAGTGTGTTCCCTTGGGATAATTTTCTACTTTCACGCGGGAAAAGCTGCTGGCAATGGCTAGTAGGAAAATAAGGCGTTACCAACTAACACGAGACTTGTATCACAAGTTATCACAAATCGTCACCTTACTGTCCTTAGGCGGCAAGGTGATGATTTATCATAATAACTTGACTTCTGCTATCAGACTTCGGTTTCTCAGTAGGTATTTTTAGGTTATGACGAGCTATTGCAAATCACAAATAAAACAAGAATTATCTAGGTAACAAATATACGTTTATTTTTACGTTTATTTTCACCACAATATTTAACAGAAACATTTACATATTTAATTGCCAAGTAGTACAACAATGAAAATATTGTGGGGACTGGTGCCTAAGCTAGGCCAATGGCCTGTGTTTCAGGTCACCAGGTCTTCACTCCGTAATACTATGTCAGAATTGGTTACGTACTAGTGACAAGAGAGAATAGGGAATACTGTGATGTATGACGTACCTTATTTTATTTTAAAATTTAATAAAATATGATTTGAACCTAACTTAAGATTTTATTCAAAAATTAAAACCCAAAGGTGATTAACACAAGTAAAACTTATCCAGTACCTAATTTAAATAGACTTTTCTCATTCAAATCCAATTGAAAGCCCATTCATATTTAAATCTAAACATGCAACAATAACAAAACAATATAAAGTTCAATTATCTCGGCTTTGTGCTATGACATTAATTTAATTAAAACTGTTATTAGAAGCATTAAGTTTGTGTTATTGCAAGATGAGCTTTTAATGGGGTCTATTTTATAATTTTTAATTAAAAACCTCAAACCATGTTTGAAACTAGGATCACCAGAATGCTGGCTTTTTTCAGCCAAAAAAAAAAAATTAACGGTGACTGTTGTCACCGTTAATTGTGGTGTGTTGGTAGCCTTTTGGGCACTTCTCTCTTTGACAGCAAGCGCACGAATTTGGCCCTAAGAGCAGTCTCTGCCTTCCTTCCTTTTTTAAGGGTTTCTAGATACCTCAAAAAAAAAGTCTGACTATTCGTCTGCCACTTAGCTAATACTGCTGAATTGACAGCTCTGAGTCTGAACTGATTTAGTTGAATTTTGTTACACATCTTCTGTGGCCCATCGTAAATGATGGGATGCACAGCTTGATTTTTATTATAGTATGTATGGCATGTATTTTTAAGTTTTATGTATTCTGATTTGTTATCTGTACAATTTTTTTTAAATTGTGATGTCAGTTGTCACACACATAATTGACAACACACTCGACTAACGGCCGGTTTCAATAATGTACGTTTCAGCTACTGTTGGTAGCTAATTTGACAGCTAGTCAAAAGTAGATACGTTATTGAGACCGGCCATCATACATACAGTCACTAATCATAATGACGGCCCTGACTTACTTTATTACTTTCAACGCTTGGTTTTTGTTATTATTGTATATTTATTTTAGTGTCTGTGTAGAAATTTGTTTTTTCTCGTCTTCCAAGATCGACTCGTGCGGCTCCTATTAGTTAGCCGAACCTATCATAAAAACTTCCGCCAATTTTCTATAAAAAAATAAAATATATCTAGTACATTCTCTGACAAGCCGCATAATCTCTGTCTTAATAACCAAGGGGTCAGAACGGACCCCTAAATGTGCAGAGGTCAATAAGGAAATGATCAGCACTCGATTACAGGCATGCTCAACGAGGGTCTAATATTCCGCTGTGGCGGTTGATTTGACAACCTAAGTGATATTGTGGACCCTTTCTTACGGATGCCGATGACGTTAATTGCTGAAACATTGACCAGGGTGATTCTGAATTTTGCGTTATTTACGCAGTGAGACGGAAAATTATTGACTTGGCTGTTTGTAGTGTGTGGTGTGGTATCTATACTTACTAATATATGCTAATATAATAAAGCTGAAGAGTTTATTTGTTTGTTTTTTGTTTCTTCGAACACGCTAATCTCTGGAACTACCAGGCGGATTTGGTTTTTTTTTGTACTTATCTGATTGCCACATTTATGAGGAAGGTAAAACGTTTTTTCTTATAATATAATACCTTATAAATGTTAGGAGAGTGAGGAAAATCCTCATATTTTACCGTCTATTTTACATTCGCCATATCTTACAAGGTAAGATATGGCGAAGTCAGTTAACCAGTTAAATCGTTCCTTACCACTCACACTAAATGCGTTTATAAATATAACATGAAAAACGAGAAAATTTCTATAAAAACCGGCCAAGTGCGAGTCGGGCTCTCACACAAAGGTTTCCGTACCATAAACCGAAAAAAACATGTTTCTTGTATGAGAGCCCCTTTAATTTAATTTTAATTATTTGTTGTTACGGCGGCAATTGATAAATATACACTCTGTGAAAAATCCAATTGTCTACCTACGGTTCTTGAGATACAGATCGCTGACAGACAGACGGACAGACGGACGGACGAACAGCGGAGGCTTAGTAATAGGGTTCCGTTTGTTACCCTTTGGATACAGAACCCTAAAAAAAGAGACATAAATAAAACACCATTATTTCCTTAAAAACGGAAGTAAAAGGCATGTTTGTTGTCAGGGGAACAAGTTTCATAGTACGTGTGCCTTCAGGACCAACTGCTCCCCGTGGAACAGGGGGTCAGGGACGTGACTGACCCCCTTTCACTTTCTGTATCCCCTTTATTAAAATATTCGAAGTTTTAAAGTCGTGTTAACTGTTAGTAGGGAGGTTAAATAAAACAAGTTTCATTTAAACAGGTATAACTTGTTCAACATGATTTTTACATGTTTACTATGTATGGACTTTAAAAGAGACTGACCTCTGAGTTTGTTTCGATGTTTCTTCTCAGGGTAGTAAGTACGTTACCAACAAAATAAAAAACGTGTAAAAGTGATAATTTATTATCAAAATTAGTGCTCAATTACTTGTGAAGTTGTGTCAACCCACCCATCCAAAGAAAGTATTGTTATTCAAGTTGCAGGACTTTTAAAGACTCATTGCTATTTTTTACAAGCTCATACTTAACTTGCAATGTTTGTATATATGTGTGTGTGTGTTTGTAGAGGAGCTCGTGACTAAAGAATATCAGCCGCCCGGGTCGATCAAGGTTAAGCAACGCTTGCCAAGGTTGGTCTGTGGATGGGTGACCATCTTAACATATCGAGTTTCCTCCGTGTCTCGGAAAGCACGTTAAGCCGTTGGTCCCGGCTGTCATTTGTAGATCTTTGGCAGTCGTTACGGATTGTTAGAAGCCAGTAAATCTGACACCAGTCTTGCCAAGGAGTATCCGTGTCACCCAGTTAATAGGTTGTGGAGGTCTGGTAGGCAGCTGCTCAACGTAAAATACTAGTGTTCAGCTGAATCCGGTTTGACTGGTAGCCTGTAGATGATGGTGATGTTTGTATATATATGGATGTATGTTTTGAATAGCTATATTTAAACATTATTGTATTAAGTAACAAAACACTGACGTAATCTAATCTTTTCTTTAATGAATAAATGATTACTTACTAAATCTACACTTATATAAAGACGTTATTTAAAATTTTTGATTGTAACATCATCTCTAGAAAAGTACAGGTTCGATTAGGAAAATACGTATTTTACTGATAGAAACATAGTGTAGAAGTGTCATCCATCCAAATATTATTTAATAAATGTGAAAGTGTGTCTGTCTGTTACCTCTTCACACTTAAATCGCTGAACCGATTTGGATAAAATTTGGTATAGAGATATTTTAAGTCCCGGGAAAGGATATAGGATAGTTTTAATCCTAGAAATCAACCCATAAGGGGCTGAAAAGGGGGGTGGAAGTTTGTATGAGAATCCGTCATTATTGAAGATAAAACCATGAACCTATGTATTTAGGCAATTGATAAAAAATAAATAAACACAATATGTTCAAGCGTTTTTGAAATATAAAAATGGCTGCCCAAAGTAACTATCCCACGCGGACGAATTCGCGGGCAAAATCTAGTAGGCTATATTTTATCCCGGAAAATGCGTGGCTCTTGTTGGGAAGCCCATGCGAGTAAAGCCGCAAGGAAAAGCTAGCCGATGATTTAATCAGCGTATATTTTCTGGAAAATCTCAAATGGCCTACATATAAATAGAAATTAAGAAATGAATTAAAAAAAGAAATGTCTTTATTGTCACCAGTTACAGTACATTCATCTTAGGGTAATCTAACATAATTATGCATCATATTAATGTATTGCACAAAATATACTGCTACTGATTCCCAAGCTAATCTTAAACTTGTATTTTGGGAAACAGTGTTCAGCCGTAGGAAGTATCACATAATAAAATACGAATACATTGGATTGTATGTCGCTGCAGTAGGCTTAATTAATTTATCAAGATATTATTATTTCTAGTTGTGTAATTTTTTTTATATACTTAATCTTCAAAAAGTAAATGTCATTAAAGTATTACGAATCCTTGATTGATAGCTTTTTAGCTTGCCAAAGCCGAAGATAGTGAGTGACTGTTGAGCAGGCCATGGGAGCGAATCCGCAGGAAAAAGCTAGCCAAAGATTAAATGATTATATTTTGCAGGAAAA
>NDFZ01000686.1:0-11572 GCA_002192655.3 Mamestra configurata | reverse complement strand
TTTTATGCGCGTGTGTGGGTGTGTCCCTCTGCCAGCTAAACGGTTGTTTTTGGAGACGTGAAAAAATTCATAGTGTGTGTTCCGTAGTCAACAAGGGACACTTATAGTTTCGCCATGTCCGTCTGTCTGTCTGTCCGTCCGCGGTCCGAAATTTGTAAACGTAAAATAACGAACACGCACGTATAACGTTTTTTTTTTTTTTTTCGTAATAGTCGACCACCTATGAAATGTAGTTGGAGGAAAATTTCGTACAAATTCCATAGAAAATGACTTAAAACCAGGTGTATTTGTAACTTTGTAATCTGATAATAGTTATGTACATCATCATCTTCCTGCCCTTATCCCATGTTACTTGGGGTCGGCGCAACACGTTTTTTTCTTCCATTCTGTTCTGTCAGCCGTCACGCTATCACTAACTCGTCTTTCTTAACTTTGTAATAGTTAAGTACATTTTTCTGGTACGGTTTACGAGACGAGGTTCTACGGAATCCTATACTGCATAGTCCGATACGCACTTGGCCTTTACCATATCATTTTACTAAACAACGATACAGTATAATTTGCGCAGAGCTTTCGATTTCATGAAAACATGTCGTGTTTCCTCCCAATAACACATTCCTGTCTTCGGTACTCCTAACATCTCTATGTTGTCCCCAGCTCTCCGCCGACTCCCTACCCTGGGCCCATTGCCCGGTGGACAACGGCACCCGCGAAGCTGAATGCAACAAGGCATCGTCAACGGTCTACTTCTGGTACCGGGAGGCCCTGGACGCGTCTCCCAGCATCGATGAGCCAGGAGTCCCAAGGTGGTGGATTGTGCTGTACCTGCTGCTGGCTTGGATCATCGTGTTCTTTATCGTGATGAAGGGGATCCAGAGTAGTGGCAAGGTAGGTTTTAAGTGTTTTTGTTTTCAGCGGCACTTTTGCTCTATTTCTGCCACCAAGTGGTATTGCTTTGTTTTGTGGGACTATTTTTATGTTAGAGTTTGACTTTCAGAAGTGCTTGTTCTCAGCCTAATTATTTAGATGACTTGATTTTAGTGTAATTACAGGTGCATGACATATTTCTGTTTCGTTTTTGAAGAGGCGTCCTATTTGAGATGCCCTTAGTGTTGTAAATGCAGGCCGTGGTAATCACTTACCATCATATCGGCTTTTTGCAAACAAAGGGATTTGATTATTTGGGCAGCAAGTGTCATTATCATTTTGGTAGGTATCTTGTTAAAAAAACGTCTAGTTCTATCATATTACTGTCTTTCGATCTATCTGATGTTTGGCAATGTTTATGATTTTCCACTAGAGCTGCAAAGGGTATATTTGACTCCTACTGTTTCATATATTTTGCTCTTCTTAAGCAAACAAAGGATAATTCTGTCTAGTTCTATTATATTACTATCTTTCGATCTACCTGATGTTTGGCAATGTTTATGATTTTCCACTAGAGCTGCAAAGGGTATATTTGATTCCTACTCTTTTTATATATTTTGCTCTTTATAAGCAAACAAAGGATAATTCTGTCTAGTTCTATTATATTACTATCTTTCTATCTACCTGATGTTTGGCAATGTTTATGATTTTCCACTAGAGCTGCAAAGGGTATATTTGATTCCTACTCTTTTTATATATTTTGCTCTTCATAAGCAAACAAAGGATAATTCTGTCTAGTTCTATTATATTACTATCTTTCTATCTACCTGATGTTTGGCAATGTTTATGATTTTCCACTAGAGCTGCAAAGGGTATATTTGATTCCTACTCTTTTTATATATTTTGCTCTTCTTAAGCAAACAAAGGATAATTCTGTCTAGTTCTATTATATTACTATCTTTCTATCTACCTGATGTTTGGCAATGTTTATGATTTTCCACTAGAGCTGCAAAGGGTATATTTGACTCTACTGTTTCATATATTTTGCTCTTCTTAAGCAAACAAAGGATAATTCTGTCTAGTTCTATTATATTACTATCTTTCTATCTACCTGATGTTTGGGAATGTTTATGATTTTCCACTAGAGCTGCAAAGGGTATATTTGATTCCTACTCTTTTCATATATTTTGCTCTTCATAAGCAAACAAAGGATAATTTCTTTCATAAGGTTCCATAGGCACCAACATCACATTATGACGATGTCCCCGTCAGCCAAAATCATGTCACAACACTCCATTTCAAAATACTTCCCATCTTGACAAACATTTAGCAATAGGCTTATACAAGAAAGCTGTATGGTTTACAAAATCAAGGAAAAGTTTACCCCCCTGGCATTTTAATGGGCTTCCTTTGCGACATCAGTTTTACGTAAACAAAATGATTAGAGGAAGAAAAACAAGTTGTTGCGTAAACAATACTCTACGGCCGGTTCCTATGACCACTATTCGTTAATAGTAAGTTTAACTGCTCGTAAGTATTCACGATGATTCAGATTGTTGATGATATTCATGGGTAATTGTTTCTGATGCAGGAACCTCTCAATATAAAGAGTAAAGTAACTAAACTGTTATAAATAAATTATATTATTTATAACAGTTTGTACCTACAGAGCAACAGTTTTGTCAAATATTTATATAATAACCTTTTAAGTATTTTTTAAGTAAAAACTAACCAAACGTATACCCAAAAATTGACAGCTATAGTTAATAATAATAATGTTAGTGTTGTGTAATCCTTTTATTGTTATTATATAAAGATTATTATTTTGTTAAAGATAATTATTTTTACATTAGCTATCAAGTTGATTGCTGCGCCCTAACAGGGTAATGTACTCACAAAGTTTAGTTGAGTCTGTAATTTATTGCACACAATATACACACAACATTGTGTGCAATAAATAAATAAATAAAAATATAATTCAGCATTAGTAGAAATAACGAATGATTACCCCATATAGAAACCGCTCCTGGTTCAACAACCCATTGCATAATATCAAACCTTATTCCATTGTTTCAGGTGGTATACTTCACTTCGCTGTTCCCATACATCGTGCTGACCATCTTCTTCGTACGAGGAGTCACCCTGCCGGGCTCTGCTGATGGCATCATCCACATGTACAAGCCGAAGGTAAGAAGTTACAAACATACTATGTATTTAAAAAGTATTGCGCCTTCTATAACATTGGAACGAACTTAGGAGTATGGTAAAACAGTAGATAGCGAAGCACTAACAGTGCTGGCAGGATCCAAGGAAGCATGGATGTGTATGTCATCGGATAATTGTAAAGGCTAACGGTTTTTTGTAATATGTTTCGTGAAATTGTAAACCACTCTTTCTCAATAACAGGATTTTTTGCTTTCAAATAGATCTGTTCACAATATATCGAGTAATTATAATATTTATTATAATCCCGAAATGACGCCGCTAAGCCGAGGTCATTTAGTAAAATTTTGCTAGTTTGTAAGCCCTGGCTGGGGGCCTTAAATTCATTTGAGGCCTCCACAGGAAGCAGTAACCAGGCTCAGTGTACTGAACTGCAAGTGGACACATCCAAAAAAAATAATTATAATCTAAGTAAAGGGATCACGGCAAGAGATTACTTATAAAGTTAACACAAAGCGAGTTAATAATATCTTAGACATAAAGATGTTTTGAATGAAGTAGATACTTTATCCATGTTTTATTTACTATTTCAAAGAACCTATAATACAAGAGATTTCATATGTCTTAGATTTCTTCTTTAAATATTTGCGCAAAATAATCAAGAGCTTTGAACAAAAAGGTTTGTTTTTCCAAAGAATTTAAATTGCTTTTATTACATTGTTTCGGTTTCTTATGAATAACAATAAATATAACAACCATATAAGTCACTGATAACAACAGAGTTTCTCCTTAAAGATCTCTAAGGGCGTTTCTTTGATCCGGTTAAAAGTGTGAAAAAAAATCATTGAATTGCGTTTTTCGATCAGTTGTTAGTTATCAACTAATAGTTATTTATTTGACCATTGGCCAAGCTTAACGGAATTTAGGTGCTCACGCTCGTGCATTTTTAACCATTGCTTTTGTGGCTACAGTTCATTGACTGATGACTACACCACTTATATTGTCCTAAATTAGCCTGTGTAAAATATTTTGTAACTTATGTCTTAGCTTCTTTAAATAAACATTTTTATTATTTGTTGGTATACATTTTTGTATCTCAGCAATAAACGCCGGGTTTTAAGGATAACACGGGCCAAAGCCAAGTGTTACCCCTGACAGTACTAACCTAAGTGATAATAGTTTGTGCGCCGTTGTCGTTCTGTAGGAATTTCCGGACAATAAAATTCTGCAAGTGTTCAATATAGCAGCTTTCTGTAGGCTTTGGTAGGTGGAGGGATTGATGTAGTTGTTTAGGTATGACTCCTCTAGTTGAAACAATTTTTTTTTTTTTAAGGATGTGAAATCATCAAATGACTTCTTCTATGTGGAGCGGAAGGGCGTGTCAGACTCTTACTGACTAAAACCCATCCGTGTTCCTTCTAAAGCCCTTTGCGTTCCAGGGCCGCGGTGACTCTTTCGAACAAATTCCGCAACCCTAGCAAATTCCGCAACCCTGGCAGTAGTTGAAAGTATTACAGGGATTATCGCAACACCTATTATTATTATTGACTGTGTGACCGATGCGACAATTCATCTGCTTTGAAGAATTCGGCCATTTGCTCCGAAAATCATGTAGAAAATATATCTACCCATAAAAGGTGGCCCTTCCCCTTAGGAGACTGGTTCGGAGTCTAAAAATAATGTCTTTTGATGTGCCGTTATGTAAGATGTTTGTGTTCTTTTACGAGACCCTTGGGGGCGCGTGGCCTTGGTCGGTGAAAATATGAGCGCTCTTCGACTGAAATATTAGGTTTTAGGAGTGTAGGTAGGTCCCGAAATATTGAAAGTAGGAGCTGGCCAATGCATATTTTGTTTGAAAATACTACTTTTTTTACGTCTTTAACATAGTAGATACAAAGTAACACTGCTTCCATGGGTTTGTTTATTTACGGTACAGAATAAAATCTGCTTTATATTTTGGTCCCGTGATCGGCAATAATTCCTGTCATTATTTATATTACCTACGTACGACGGAAGAAGGAACGACCAGACCATAATAAATACCTTAGAAGTTGGGTATGTATTTTATGTGGGGTGCAACATCCCCATGTGATGGGATGCACCCTTGAGTATTCTATTAGCACGGCGGGCAGTGCTGCGGCAACTGATGCAGGTGCAAAAAATCTCAAATGGCACAAATAAAATAACTTTATTGGGAGTTTTATGTTTGAGCTGTTTGTAGTTCAAACATAAGACTCATAGAGTCTGAGTGGTCACAGCACAAACAGTTAGTCGACAAGTGACATTCTGTCAGCATTAGCGTGGAAGAGGCGATTGTCAAAACTCACACTTAACACGTAACTTTAACGATGACAAAAGCTATTGTAATGTCACATGATCAATCCGTTGTATTGTCTTTGACAATCGCATTCAGTAATAGAATGGCAGTTTGTCTAGAGCCTCAGAGGGCTGGGCATTTCTTCAGTAAAGAAGTACTAGGACTCTGGACTAAAGTGAGGTTCCATTGGCGAAAGCCTTTTTTAGAATTGCCAAAATGTTTGGGAATGATCACGTGACATTTCGGTAGCGCTTAATTTGGGACAAACCCGCCACGGTAACCTTAAAATCTGAATCAACAGTGGCGGCCACCAGAAAACTTCGAGTCAATGAAGCTCGACGAGCTCCTGAGAAACGATTCAACTGTCTTGGATCCCGTCAAGAAATTAATCACGACCCATTACCGGAGGAGTAGGAAAAATGCGCTTGTCAATCCCATATCGCCTCCTTGCTTCAATAACGTGATAAGTCCGGCGGTTCATTTTTTAAAATTGAAAATGGCGTGCCCGAATTATATTTCCAAAAATGGAATTGTCGGATTGCACGTTATTGGAGCAAAACTGCCGTGATCAATTTATTAAAACAAAAACGTCCAAATACAAATTAATTGCCAATTGAAAAATATTATTTTTACTCTTCGACAAACATTTCGCTGATAGGGTGTCATTTGTCTAGAGAGGTTCTAATTGGTCAATCTATCCAGTGACTTTACTAGAATATAGAAGACCTTAATGTCTACAAGATAAGTCGCTTCAAACCTCTCTGGCGCCATAGAATATTAGCATATTGTCTCCGCATTAAAAACATTGTTCATTCACATAGTTAATGAGGTTACAGAGTATATTATTAAGGCGCTGTGTAAAGGTTAAACTTTCTTATACCGTTGTAACTCATTACTGCTGCGGTAGCGGATATAATTTCATAGTATTACAAAGTTACAAGTTTCAAGTTTGAAGAGATGGTGAATTATGTAAGCTTTCGCAATTATCGGTGTTAGATTGTTTTTAGCGATAAGACCGGCTATTGTATCACCCTACAATTTGTTAAGTTTATGTTGTAATTTGTAATGGTGTACAATGAAGAGATTTATATTCTACTAGTGCACATCACGCGGTTTCGCCCGCGTAGTTCCCGTTCCCGTGTGAGTACGGGGATAAAATAAATAGCCTATGTTACTCGCTGAGAATGTAGGTATCCAAGAAAGAATTTTTCAAATCGTTCAGCATTTTTTAAGTTTATTCGTTACATACAAAAATACAAATCCTCCTTATAAAATCCTCTTTATAATATTAGTTTACATTGTTGTATCCCTCGAAAACAGTGTACGTATTAATTGAGCCATGGGCCATGATAACTGGAATTTTATGGGATATAAACGTGACCGAATTTCTTAAGATTAATTCTTCTATATTAAGTCTAATATAATCTTCTATAAATCCAACCTTCTTTATTAAGATTAATTATTCTTAAGATTAATGGTTAGTTTTCAATACTTATTTGTACTGTTAGAACAACAGTACGTGCTGCGATCGAGTGGAATTACAAAAAAATCCAAAAAAAATACCGCGTTTTTTGCTCTCTTGTCCTTAGCCTTGCCGTTTCTCCTTCAAATCCTCAAACAAACTAAAGCAGGAGACAGAAAAGAGCAGAAAAGGACGTTATCAAATAAGATAAGCCCAGTTGCCAATGACTTCATATGGTCTGGGGCCGAATTGAATGAAGTATTCAGCTCTATCGTCGACTTTGTCTCATCTATGACCTAGACTAGAGTCAAGAGCAAAAACATCTCAAATAAAAAAAAGAAAAAGAAAATACCAACTTGAGTCTTTCTTAATTCCGAAATTCCGAAAGAGTACGCTATCGTTCAATTATAGCTTCGTCTCTCTCTCTTGCGTTAGAATTATGAGTGACACACGCGGCATCTGTACCGATGTTTCAACTGCTATGGAAAGTAAACCATTTAAAGAAAGTAAGAAAAATAAAGTATTTATTGTACACAAAACTCAGATGCATACAAATAGGGATGTTACTCGGGTTAAAAAAATATGATTCTTTTTAGTCCGTCAGTTAGATTATCGAAGAATATTGGATACGTTTTTTTTATTTTATCAAATCAATAAAATTTACGAAGTTATCTTCGTAAATTTTGTTGATTTGATAAGCCCCCACTCCTTATCTTTGATGGGGTTTATACCGCATCTCAACGTCACTTTCGAGTAAAAAGTGTACAAGTATGTGACGTCACACGAGTTTTCAACGCACTGCATCGTCTTAATTTTTTGTTTACGTGACAAGAGGTAAAATAAGTGTCTAATATTTTTTAGAAACCCATCTGACGGATTTATTAGAATTGTTTATTCAAAAACCCTATTATACGAATCATACGTCGTGCTTATGGCAACAAGGCACCCGCTTGGCACGACGCTGTGTCATCGGCGGACCCACAACACGGCGCTGATTTAATTCAGTGGTCGCCACTACAGCCATCTCTTTCTTTTACAGCTGGAAAAACTCCTCGATCCGACTGTCTGGCTGGACGCGGCGACCCAAGTCTTCTACTCCTTCGGGCTGGCCTTTGGCTCCCTCATAGCGTTCGGCTCCTACAACCCGCCCAACAACAACTGCGTCAGGGATGTTTTGCTGGTGTCTGTGTGTAACGCTCTGACGGCCATCTACGCCTCTGTGGTGATCTTCAGCATCCTCGGGTTCAAGGCGTTTACTATGGTGGAGACCTGCATGACAAAGTAAGTGTGTTTCTTTTTGAAGTGATAACCTCTTATGGGAGGGTAAACCGCTTCGTAACGTATCGCGTTACGGCGCCGGTCTGTCTGGCTTCCCTTTCTCTCACGCATACAGCAGCGGTAGGCAGGCTCTTCCTCCCTCTAACCCACAGCGCTAGTCGTATTTCGGACAGTCGCTTCCCATATTAAATAGTTCAACTTAGATTAGTTTAAGTTATCACTTCTGTCGGGCGTCCCGAGACGCACACGTTTTTTTTATTTAAAGGTTGATTGGTTATACCTTTTCGTTTTAAAGGTTGGGAAATCATCAAATGTGTGTCAGACTCTTACTGACTAAAACCCATCCGTGTTTCTCCTTTCCCCTTTGCCCTTTGCGTTCCAGGGCCGCGGTGACTCTTTCGAACAAATTCCGCAACCCTGGCATGTAGCGATGACCTTTTTCTAGCAGTGGACGTCTTTCGCCTACCAGCCGTTCTACTACTGCGTTTCGTTAATAATTTGCCATTATTTTCTTAAACCACTAAAGAGGTGCTCATGAAAAAGTATCTCTAAAGCTCCTCAATTTAATTTTATTACTACAGTCGTCGTTTATAACCTTCGCAGTTATAAATAACAAATAAAAGCCACTAATATATAGTTACTGAGGAAACGTACTTATCCTAAAAGCAAAAAGTATTCTAAATGGATTAGATGGTGCTTCCAGAGTTTCATAACTTCAGCTTAACTTCGAAGTTATAGCCAGAAAGTGGATCACTTATAAGCTCTTATGTAGCACAAAATATACCGAAACTAGGGCAACGTGTAAAATAATAAACGCAATATCTCTTCAAGGATAATTGTACTCATCATTGTGAACAACTATGTTATTACGGGACCAACCACGAAATCGCGAAAAAAACAGCTGTTCAGTACATTTTGTCAAGTTATGCGCACAGAAATGTATGGGGCAGTCGATTTTTTTTTTCGCAATTTCAGTGTTGGTCCCATGATAAAAGTTGTTCATAATGATGAGTACAAAAACCCATTAAGAGGTATTGCGTTTATTCTGTTATACGTTGTATAGGACCAGCTAGGGCAAATGTACACTGAATATTTCAACTGTCTAGGTACCTATAACGGTTAATGTGATACACCCCGCTGACAGACAGATGAACGAATAGCAGAGGCTTAGTAAAAGGGTTCCGTTGGCTAGCCTTCGGGTTCAGAAATAATAAAGCAAAAATAAACAAACCTTTCAAGTTCGTTAAATTTTAATAAACAAACTTTCAGCTTTTTTTGAATAAAAACGAATAAATGTATGCCTGTATTTCCCAAAGAGATTGGCATGTAACTTTAAGTTAGAATTCAAGTCCCTTTTATCAGTGGCCGAGCCTTTTGCCATACCTACCTGGACAACATACCCATCGACGAGCTTCTGAAAAATCGCATGGGTAAAATCCAATAACATTTTATTCGATCTCGGTATCAAACCCAGGAATACCAGGCAGTCATTCACATTCTCTGTGTGAAATTTTTACTCGCTTGACTCGACATGGAATCCTGACCTTTTCTAGCAACAATATTTATTATACTATGTGCTACAAAAAATACAACAAGTTGAAAGTTTGGGTAGTTACTCAACGTGAACATATCGGCAATAACTGAAATATATTTATAGCTTATCTTAAAGACATTCACTGTTCTTTTACATTAAAACCTTGGCCCTAGATATCGCTGTTAGCGTGAAGATCGCTCCTACCCATAGAATTAAGTTTGTGCAAAAAAGTTGTGCTACTACTTTTGTGATACACATAAAGTATCTAATCCTCGCGACCGAATTCGGATCACGTACACGCAGGTGCACTCTTTGTTCCTTCACTCTCATAACTCGATGGGACGACAATCCTATACGAATTAAAGTATATTAAAAACAAAGAAGCGAAATTAGTACGGCAACAAAAAGAATCCTGTCAGCGACGAACTACCCAGGAAATCCTGTATCGCGCAAGCAAACTTCTCCATGCGATTTGAACATACGCAACAGTCCGAATATAAAATATCGGGCGGTTGCCCACCAGACGCAACAACCGTCTGGTCGGAGGGTCCTCCCATTTTAGTGGAGGTGTGCGGGACTTTACTCTCTGTATCGCATACCTCCATATTCTATCTGTCGGAGATGGTACAACTCTCTAGGTAACATCAGCCATGATATTGAAACTACTGTGGTCGTACTAAGGGAAGTGTTGGTTATTACGCTAAAGAAAAACTATTAGTTTTTAAATCGAATTAAAATTTACACTAAAAATCACAATAAGAATCACACAATAGGTACCTACACAGCACAAGTGTACGGAACGCACGACAGTTTCTAGAAGTGTTCACTACTCGATGGCCACCAGTAGACTGAACTCAGCCTCGATTGAGCACGACGTTTTAGACTCCTTCGAACGCCACTAGGTGGTGCTGGCGTCCCGATTGTTCTATTGATTGTCGTATTTCCCACATATCTATCTATATATTTCACCACTCCTCTTCATCTTTCCAGGGAGATCAAGATCCTGGCTGCGCTGAACGTTTCCGGCTTCACCCCGAACTCGACGCACGACTACTATCGTGAGGAGTTCAATAGCATCAACGAGAGCATCGTCTCCAAGTACAACCTGACGGGCTGCTTGATGAGCCGCCAGCTTGAAGAGGTAAGGACTAAATAAATAAGCCGAGTCGCCATCTTGTCGTTCTTCTATAGGTTACACTTCGGGGAGTGTGCTTCGGAATTGCACAATTTACCTTCGCCAAGCCCGTTCAATCATCGGACTACAAGACGTACGGCGATGCCCCACCGGTACATGGTGAAAATCCCACCCATACGCACAAAACGTTTTGGGAACACTTTCATTGTTTGTGTTTCCTGATAGCTACAACCTGGGAGACCTTATTCAAGAGTGCATTGGTTACTTCTGGGCAAGCGTTCTCCATCGTCGACCACATAGGCGCTTTCCATCAGATGAGATTATGGTCAAACACGAGCGTGTCAATAATAAAAACGCACTAATTTTCATTATATCCTCTCTTTTAGACTTATTCCGTTATTCAGACGTCTGTCCTGGGTCGTCATGATATCAAAATTTACCGTCTTCAAGTCGTTGTTTCCGGTGGACATCAGGTTACGTTAGGTTTCACAATTTGTCGGAAAGTAAGTCTATCTAACTATTGATTTTTTGTATTCTCCAGGCCGCCGAAGGAACCGGCCTAGCCTTCATCGTGTTCACCCAAGCGATCCTGAAGCTGACCCCCGCGCCCTTCTGGTCCATCATCTTCTTCATGATGCTGCTTTCGCTGGGGCTCGGCAGTCAGATCGGCATCATGGAGGGCATGCTCTGCACCATCTTTGACATCGAGTTCTTCAAGCGGCTCAGCAAGCCTGTTATTACTGGTGAGTGGATTAAAGGGTCAAACTTGTAGCTAAGTAAAGACAGCCATAAGTAACGCTTCCCGAAATCAGTCTA
>NDFZ01000685.1:0-11571 GCA_002192655.3 Mamestra configurata | reverse complement strand
CCTATGGATATCTTTGCAGGTACACACCGCTATAAATAAAATTAAAGAAGACGCTTTAATTAAAAAGCCGCTAATATGAAACTAATTTAATTGAAATGCGTTTATGGAAACATCTTTTTAACTACTTGTACCATGATACTATTATTCTTATATGTTATACATGTTATGTAAAAATAAAGTTACGCAAAATTAATGTATATAATTCTGATCATTATGAATAAAAAGAAATCTAAACAAAAAAGTCATGACTTTGAATAATAGTGTAAAAGATGGTTATATTGAGAAAATACAGGAAAACAAATAAAAGTATAATAGATGTTTATTGCTAGTGACATTATGAAGTTGAATGCTTCGGAATTATGAACATTAGAGACACAGTAGTTAGGAGTTGTGATTGTTAGGATGAAAAATGTTAGGAAGAACATTTTCGGATTTCCAACTATCAGAGTTGAAAATTTAGGTGAACTTTGGCGCACCCGATTATTATACTTTGTATTTATCATCGGACGACGCCTCCTCTCTTCCGTCTGATTTAAATACGAATAATGTAACCGATATTATTCCATTAAAACTAAAACTGTAACTTTCAATTACAATGTTTCATTTTCTCTCTTTGTTAAATCTAAAAAAAAATACTTCAAAGAAACATTCACACCGGTCGACTCAACTACCGATCCTCTGAATCGATTGTTACCGTGTCTATCGAACAAATTGGTTGACACTCCGAGACGTGCGGCGGTACCTTTATCGATGACTAACTAGTGTAAATCGATTCTGATGCATCGATACCGGGTCGAATCGAATAGAATGCACTGTTGCCTAGCTGTAATCTTGGGACTTAAATTCAGCTTTTTTTAAAGACTATCATTATTATGCATTGTCTGTATACAGGGCCAATGCCATCATGGTTCCGTTGCGAGAAAATGAAAGTACTATGTGTCTTGTATAGCTCCGTCACCCTTCCAAATCTGCTGGTGCTGGTTTTAAGACGTCAAAATATGGCCTTTATTATGTGATTCATCTCCATCAATGTAAAAATGTTTATGGAATCAAAGTAATTTTGGCTATCGGCGACTCTACAATAATTCCGTGTTTCTGTTTTTTCAGGACCAGGGGCTCGAGGCAAATCGATTGACATTTTCTCAGTGATAACGATTGTGAACGAAGTGCATCAGATTTGCTTTACCGAATGTCAAAAGTAATACTTGCGACATAGTATTGGACAAAGAGAAACTTGAATTCGTCGAAGACACGGTTTTCCTAGGGATCACGCTTGACTCAAAGCTACAATGGGGTCCTCATTTAACATCTCTTGCAGGACGGCTAAGTTCAGCAGCATATGCTGTCAGAAAAATCCGTCAATTTACTGATATAGATACCGCGAGGCTGGTTTATTTTAGTTACTTTCATAGTATAATGTCTTACGGTATCTTATTATGGGGATGAGCTGCAGACATCAAGTCTATATTTATTCTGCAGAAAAGAGCCATCAGAGCCATATACCATCTTGGTCGGCGCGATTCCCTAAGGGAACTGTTTAAGGATATTAACATCATGACGGTACCTTGTCAATACATATACGAAAACATTATGTATGTTCGGAAAAATATTCATCTTTTTAATAAGATTAGTGATAGGCATAATTTTAATACTAGAAATAGGAATAAATTAGATCAACCCCGATTCCCGATTCAGATTGGCTAAAGTACACACTTCTTTTATGGGATATTGTGTTAAGTTTTATAATAACGTGAGATTCTCGAACTGAATGAGAAAAAAATTAAAACATGCATAACACGCACTCTATGTAGACAGGCATATTATAAACTGGAAGATTATATCCTTGATAAAAATGCTTGGCTAAATAACGGTCCTGCTCCACAGTCTCAGCCGCTTGGTTCCACTAGTTAGGTTTCATATTTGGAAGAGATGCTCACCCTCTTTTATGTCTAATAATAATACTATTCCGCATAATCTTATATTATGTTTGGAATAAACTTTTCTTTTTCCGACTTTTCAGATTGATATTCATAGTTTTATATAATTTAGAAGCAATTTTTATTTCAAGTTCTGTAAATGTGAGAACCATAGACCATTATGTTAATAGATAGTTTCCTTGTTTGACATGAAATAGCAGGGGCAGTTGAGGGTGTGTCATGCTCACTCCAATGTCTCGCTGATGGTGGCGCGTGTATCGGATCATTCAGTTCCCTTCAAAATGGTTGAGCTGAATGGTGCTGATGCACGCGTCATGTTCGTGAACGGGCGCCGTCAGTGGAGACTGGTCATCCCTTGGTTGCCACTGCCTCATTTTAATATTTCATACTATAAATTGTTTTTTTCTTTCTTTACATTGTTCTCATATATAGAAGCAACAAGATTTATGTAACCAGGATTTTTGTAAACATAAAATGATTTAAAAGAGTGTCCGTGGAGTTTCTTGCACGTTCTTCTCCATAGAGATCTACGCTTTCGAACGTGCAAATAGCTTCATGTTTTTGACGGACTGACTTTGACAATTCAAAAGTACCTGATAATGGTTTATTTGAAATAAATGTTTTGACCTTGACTTTGACTTTGAACAAGTCCAAAAATAAGATTGACATATTCTATATACCAAAATGTGACGTCGTCAATAACAAATAAAATTATTTTGGACTTTTGAAAATCTTTATCCTATACAGAAAGCCACTTTTACGAAGCCTTCTGGACCTCACAAGCTGCACTCCAAAATGACATTTTAAAAGCATTTTTATCAAAACCATATTTGTTGTAATTTTATACAAAGTAAAAGGGCAAGAAATATTATTTACATACCCAGTAGCTTTGAAAATATCCAGACTGTATCCTAAAATAATAAATATTGTAGACTTACCAACATAAACATTAGTTTTTGGCACTATCCTATGTAAACATTCGTGGTACAAGAAAGACGAAACCTTAAAATATTTAAACAAATAAAGGATTGTGTTAAAACAAAATATTTTAACAAATAAATATGCATTCGTAAAACACAGTATTATTATATTTTAGTCTAGATATTGCTTTTCTATCGCCAAAAGGGAGACTGGGTATACAATTTGAAAAACTTTCTAAACCAGGCTTAGAATCACCACTTTTTGAACAAAACAATTCTCTCAAAAGCCCAACAATTGCGAATTTATTCGAAAAAGAACAGGCGTAACACACACTCCCCAGCAACACATTTGACTCTCTGTCTCTTTTGTTGAATCCCACCTAAATTGAGGCAAACCATGTTCTTGAAAGAAATTGTTTGAACATCCCTTAAATACTGCTTCACTAAACCCCGTTACATGAAACAGCATCAAAAGCCATCCATCCATTAGTTAGTATTCAACAGGAAATAAAGAAACTGCTGAAGAGAGCAAGTCGGTAGGTCCGGAAAATTGTAGACTCCATAAGATTGTAAAAAATCTTTATTAGACTATAATTTCACGATATATTATAAAGGAAAAAATCGTTTTATGTAAAATAAATCCCATTTAAATTCAATAGTTTCCAATATATCTGTGTCTTATTAAGAAAAAATATTTTACTATTTCTCGCGATATTTTACAATCTTACGGCGTTTGCAATAATCCGGTAACATATATAAAACAAATAAGATTTTAATGATGTGTAAAGTATCCGAGCACAGGTGTTTATAAACGGCTTATGTATCAATAGTCTATAAGAAAGCGGTGGCAATGAATAATGGATGCAGCCGGACTGCGACGGAACCCAGCCTGCGGTTTTCAGATAAATCTATTTTTTATTCACCTAGCGTGATATCGTGGAGACGACGAATAATATTTTGAGGCTCTCTATAAGGTGCCATTTTATCAGCGAATGCGATGGTCGAAATGCAAAAATATAAGGGATTGATCTCGTGATCGACAGCGTTTGTTAATCCCATATATTTGTGACGTTTTGACAATTGCCTTCGTCACGATTCCGCTGACCGAATATCATATTTTGTAGAGCCTGTCGCGCAAAAAAAATATTTTTATATCAATTTCGCCAAATCAATTATGAAATACTAGCTTCTACACTTGGGCCTTCCTGCTTGGTATTACCTAATATTTTCGCATGTTATAGCATTTGCTTTGGTGTATAAATTATACATTTTTATTTTATTATTATTGATAGGCTCGTGTTTGAGCACAATCTCACCAGACATTCTCACTTTATTTCTGTAAAGGTTCAACATAAACCGTTTACTAGTTTTAAAGTGAAAGAAAAATGAATATCCGTTAACCATCCATCTACCCTTACAAACTTTTGCGTTTATAATACGTATAATACATAGTAAGATAAATAGGATGGTGGTTGATTAACAACTATATGTAGTTTAATATGTAAAACATCGTTTTCCACACTATTATGAAAGTAATTTACTACCAGTCTGCTTTACAGACAGTTTTATATGACCGCTTACACTTTATGACACTATAGAGCTCAATATTCTGCAATAACTTTACCTTAGCATACCTATTATCATACCATCTGAATAATTGAATTAATTCCACTAAAACGTTTCATACATTGTAATAATTGCCCTTCAGACAGTCCCTATACCCGTCCACCTTTAGAATTTTATTTTATGTCTCTCTATACTCAAACATTCCCCGCAAAATATCAATTTACAATATTGTCGCATGCATACATTCTAGCATATAAAATTTTACGACACCGTTTCGAAAGTACCAAGCTAGGCGTTGAAGTTTAAAAATTCATAAGCGTGGGCACTGAAAGGATCTAAATTGTCTTATTTACATTTTAATATGCGCTAAAATAGCGATCGTTGAGTAGTTAATTTATTCAAGTCATTAATTCTAATGAGATAATCAGTAGTCGTGTTGACTGGATGGCCAACTGACCCCGGTTTGTTAGGAGATGAGCATCTATGCGTAGGTGTGGACAGGGTGTTGTAAAAAGGTGGTTTGGGCTGCTGAGCGTAACGAGTTCTTACTTATACTTATGAGAACCGGTAGCACTGAGTGTAATGTTGTCAACGATTCTACTACTATATATGGATCGTCATCCGGTCTTCAATGTNGTCTTATTTACATTTTAATATGCGCTAAAATAGCGATCGTTGAGTAGTTAATTTATTCAAGTCATTAATTCTAATGAGATAATCAGTAGTCGTGTTGACTGGATGGCCAACTGACCCCGGTTTGTTAGGAGATGAGCATCTATGCGTAGGTGTGGACAGGGTGTTGTAAAAAGGTGGTTTGGGCTGCTGAGCGTAACGAGTTCTTACTTATACTTATGAGAACCGGTAGCACTGAGTGTAATGTTGTCAACGATTCTACTACTATATATGGATCGTCATCCGGTGATTTGTTTACAAAAGGCTTCATAAATAAAACTTTAATCATTGCAGAGGAAGTTACTCCTTGACAGACCACCAGCCACGGCCACTGCCCAATTATCAATAAAAAAAGAAAGAAAACCATATCAGCAACAACAAGATAAACATGAAGATGACCCACAAAATAAAAATTATATGTGTACCTATCAAATTAAGTATATTATAGTAGAAGACATTTTCAAATTTCAGATTTCACACTTTTTTTTCCCCTGAGGACAAATAAGATTTCAATCAGTTTCTTGAAAGACATCAATACTTATTTAAACACAGCTACCGTCAGTCATTGTGTACAGAAGCCAAGAGTGGCTCCCCGGCAATTATGGATGAAAGCAAAATATAAAGAGTAAATACTTGCTTGTCATCCGACACTGGGCTTCTGAAGACAAATAATGGCTTTTTTCTGGTGGTCCTTTCGAGAAGGGAGATGATTTTTACAAATTAATACGCTGGAAAAGGTGATTTTAAGCTAGAGCGAAAATTTTGTACATTTCATTACTTTTTGTTTAAATTGTGTGTTAGAATATATTATGGGAACTCTAAACCTGAAATAGACTGTTTGATATAATGTTGAATGATTATATAATTTGTCATTCAAATATTCTTGCAAGCGTTAAGCTTGTAATCCCAAAAGTCTCATATATCCGGCACATAAAAGAGTCTTGACGTTAATATGTGGGTCGTATCGATCATCCCGTTTCCTCCAGTTTAATTTTTACAATATCATTCGTAACACAGGAAACTATAATCTCAACTAACGCGAACCCCGGTTCCCTATCAAGATTTATTATTTTTTATACTATACCAAATGAATCGGCACATAAATTTCAACATCATAAACGTTCAGTAAAATATATTGCGCTATTTTGAATGTGAAAACAGTTTTATTTCTCAATTTCGTCTTTTCATTCCTTTCTGTTTCTCTGTCGTAAATTTTATGGCCGACACTGTACATGCGTTCACATAAATTCGCGGCTGATTTCCGATCGAGAAAATTAAAATGCATTCAGCCAAAGACAAGAAATGTGCGAATTAACATTAAATGCGCGTGAAATGACAGGCGAAACATAAAAATTTCTCCTTTTAAAATGCGGCTTTTGAGACCGTTCTCACCTTGAGCAGGTTCACTTTATTGAGCGACTCGATTAAAGTGTGTCGAATCGGGCTGTTAAACTACTGACGTGATTGACGATAGCAATGACTTATGTAATCTTTTATATCCTTTCAACAAAGAGCTTTAAGGTACTTGAAATAAAATTCAAATTATGGAAATACTCCGACCTGCGTAAGGTCTTTTCAGATGTGAGGGTGTTGTGCCGCTTGGGTGAGCATTTTGTACGTTGATTGGCATTTTGCCGCGCGAAAAGCAACACCTTTGCGACCATGACATGTCGTCTGATTGATTGTATAATTAATTTTGTTTTAAATTCAAAACGCCAAGCAATACGTGTCAGCTGTATGAGCTGTCAATTAATTTGACAGTTCTTGATGAAGGTAACCCATAACGAGGTGTTTTGTAAGCTCCGCTTTTTTGTGGTTAGTCATTAAAACTAGTTGTCTTGCTTTTAAAGGATAAGTTGACAGGTATAAAGTGCGAATGTTTATTTTAGTAGTTTTTGTTTGTGCCTAATTTGTTATATAACGAAATAATAAAAATGTTTAAAGATTTGTGTGCCGCTAATAAATCTCTTGATAAAATGTTTTTCCGTTAGTCGAATGACGCAACGTAGCTCGGTATAATATTTTTAGCTACGATATTTTATGCGGAAACTTTAGTTTTTTGGGCTTCTTATTCACAAGTCAATATTCTCAGCAAAGTACAATCAACTTTGCGGAAACTGTTTTTGCGTTTTTCTTGCGATTCATTGAGGAAAAACAACCGTGTCACGTATTGCAGACAGATTAAGTTTCAAGCAGTTTTTTACCCTTATTTTTTCCAACTTGAAAAACGACCTAAAAACAGCAATATCCACATCCAAACAGCGTCTCACTTCCACAAATATTCCCCTACTAAAGAAACAAAGACTGCATGATGAATGGTTCTTGCCCGCCATACATCATCCCGGCCGCGATTGCCACTAATGATGAATAATTAGCACCGTTTGTCTCACCACACTCCCTTTGTGTAGCCACAATGGTTCGTCTGACGTCTACCAGTTATTGTGTTACAGTGACATTAATATCTTATCTCTGTTGCACTGGTTTTGGAGGAATTTCATCTAGGATGTAACATATATCACTGAGAATATCATCATGCTCTTCATCTATGTCATTATTATCAATAAGCCCTTCATTATCATTGGCCGCTTCTTTAAGCGTCTCAAGAGGTAGTTAAGGCGTGAAATCAGGTGGATTAGCAAAATCAACAAGACCACGGATAACGTCACTCAGTAAAATCTGGTTTCGCTCTCATAGGCTATCGCTTAGCAAGTTGTCGCTACTTAGCCTTAAGTTCAGCGGTTATTTATTGCTTGCGGTTTCAAGACAAGTACATAAATCTTGCGAGTTCGACTTTACTACAAAAAGAAATAGAGTGGTAACATAGTTTGTTTTAAAATAATATCCGTCCGTTTGGAGTAACTCGGACTATGATTGGATTTTTCTTGCTAAGTTAGATTTATTCTTTGAGAATAAATGTTTATCTTTCTATTAATACAAATGTTATTCTATCTAATACAGTTGCTGTACCCATGTTCGCATATGAAAATGTCGTCATTCGTATTATACTATTCGCCAACCCTAAAGCCACAAGCCGGGTTCCCAACATTTCATTTCCCTTCAAATCGGCAACAATATCCATCCATCTCTGGTTACATTTCAAACGAATCGTAAATATACTTTATAATCCATTCAAAGGCAATGGAGTCGAAACGTCGGCAACAAACAAGAAGCGGTTTAACAATCAATCGTCGACAATAAACGGTGTTCACCTCAGCAGCGCATAAAAGTGCTATTCATTACCATCCATCAACTATGACGAACGAGCTTTGAATGCCTTGTGGACTTTTGGTGTAAGTTATGAGCAATTCACTTGGCTGTGAGTAATTAGTCGCTCTTAGCGGAATATTTTAAAAGTGGTCCACATTTCTGACATCTTTTATATCCCTTAGCTTGCATTTTATCAGGCTTGTTTCTGTGTTGCGGTTTGAAAGTGCCGCTGAACTAAGACTTCTCAACCATAAAACCAGAGACGGCAACTTATCAAAACTATACTGGTGCTTCAGATGTTCATACCTAGTGGCTTACAGCGTAAACCTGCTCGCCATTCAAATGTTTATTTGATCGTTTTCGATTGTGATGTCTGAATGAATCCAAATATTATTATATCGCGCTCACTATGAAGATAGTCTATGGCGACATTCATTGATAAATAGATAACGTGTCTGTCAAAACATAATTAATGTTAAAGATTAAGGAGTATTTTCTAGATGTCTTGTTGGGAATACCGAGATTAACNATTCATTGATAAATAGATAACGTGTCTGTCAAAACATAATTAATGTTAAAGATTAAGGAGTATTTCCTAGATGTATTATTATAATCTGTTTACATATTACAGTTGGGAATACCGAGATTAATGTTCACGTTATCACGTTAATCTTTCTCATTAATTTGTGATGTTTTATAATTGATATCTCTATCATATTCATTATCCTTCTAGTAATTTTAATCATTGTTACGGCGATCGCTACATCTTGTCGTACGCGCCATTTTGCCTCTCATTTTTCCACTCCCTTCAATCTAGCCTCAGCTTGTTTATCTACACAATACCTCCGACAATTTGTCTTCGCCGTTTCTAAATATCCCTCATTGTCTTTGAGTAATTTTGTTAATAAATTCTACCAGTCAAAACCCTCAAGCGTTTCTTGAGCAATTTTCTTTTGTTTATCGAATATTCTCAGACGAAATGATTTATGTGCGCCCGTTCTTTTTATATCAACATCTAGACTTTGACGTGTATTAATTAATAAATCTCCCTGAATTATTGCTCTGTTTAATGCAAATAAATATTATGTGTATAGAGCAGTGGAGTTTTATTACATTTATATGTGGATGTTTTTGCTATGTTAAGAATCATTCCTCTTATTTTATATCGATTTTAATCTGACATTTGATTGGATCAATCGCGATTTCGGATCCTTTTAGTTTTTTTTTAATCAATGTTTAAGACTTTGACTATTACGTTTGAGATTATGTTTTGTTTTGTTTCGTATTTTAAATAAATTTTGCACGCGTCCTGTTACTATGCACTGCTATTCAGTATCTAATGACAACCTTAATGAAGGAGTAAGTATTTTGTGTACTTACATCATAATATGTATTAATATGGTAAACTAATTTTCTAAACTTAAACGCTAATTAGATGGAAAGAGTGTCAACTAAGCTTCCCTTTGACAACATTTTTCTAAATGTCTCTCTAATTTATATACAAGTAAAATTTAAAAAAGCGTTTATTCAGCTCGCAATAGTTATTTATACCACAAAATGTTATTATATTACAGATTTTAAATTACCCATTTATCATATTTTTTAATATTCTATTGACGTAATCCCCAGGGATTCGTGACATGGTCACAGATTAAGACGGGCTTTAAAACTCACCTATCATATTAAATTTATTAATTTATAATAAAGAGAACGGTCACGCTAAGTAGGAACTAATAAACTTAGCATACATTATGTTAACTAATATTAATAACAATAAAATCTTCACATATTTGGAAATATTTATTGGTATGTAGAAACTATTTTGTGACATCATTCAATCTGTTTGGGACTTGATGCTTTGGCAGTCAGTAATATACTTCAACCACATACGTATTGGGGAGCTTTAAATTAAAACTCATAATAATATATGAGTGTTCATGTTATAAAAGCAGACCTACCTATTAAACAAGCTTTAAAAAACAAAAAAAATAATTTTGCGTGTAGATTCACTGAATATGATTTACCATTTGTGGGTTGTTGTTTTGATGAAAAAACTTTATATAGGTATATTAGTTCTTTTGAAAGGGTATAAGAGCACGAGCCCAATCGAAGCAATAACTGCACCAGACTCAAAACTAAGCTTTGTCAATATTTAGTTCTAGACTGTGGCCCATTCAAAATAGTCCGAACATTTATTACATGCAATATTTCTAAGCCATTATACGAACATTCAAAATTTATTTCATGCGAAGACGCCCAGCTCTTTCATTACAGACAACTAAAAAACTGACCATAAAATATTATAAGTGATTGCCACCGCTCAATGACACAGCATACTGACAAACAACTTATAATCAACACGATGACTGTAGAAATCTTCTTACACCGAAGTAATGAGAATACCGATTATGATTAACACCGAATAGGGGCCCATAATGAATAAGTAGATGATATTCAAGATCTGGCCCAAGACCGGCGCCGCTGTAAATGTTGATGGACAAATTTCACTTGAGTCAAATAACAAGCTAAAATAAACTGTAACGCAAAGTAATAAAGATTTAAAAGAAGGTATCGATAAGTTTGTTGGTGTGTAAGCGAAGCCGACAGCCGTCAATCAGACGGTAAAAACCGGTAGCCGTCGAGTCAGACATTACGGGCTAACAAATGGCGTGGAGTGGTTATTACGTCGGTATATTATTTCCGTAATGCGACGTGATTTAGAGATAGTGATTGATTTTGTACGGCTCGTTTTTGATTGCTTCCGTTGTTAGCGACAGTTATCTTTGAATTTGATTTGCATGACAGCTATAGTAAGGTCAAGATATGAATATTTTAATCTAGTATCATATTGGCATAACACGACATGTGTACGTAATAGAAACCCGATAACTATGAAATAATCTTAATGTTAATCTAGGTATAACATGCAAATAACATTTAGCGAAATCCGTGTCAATAATTTGAAACCAGGTGAAAATGATGAAAAGTATGAAGACGACGTTAAAAATGATGACACGACTGAATCAGTAGCTGACACCACTCTCCACATGCCAGTAGTCGAACATTTTTATCCCGACGCAACCGGCAACTTGACAGCACGAGGATTATACAGCACACAACTGAACAAAAAGTTCCCAAATAAATTACTGTAGAGGGCAAACAAAAAAGATATTGAAGATAGAATAACAATAACACAGATAGGCTTTGATATTATGAAAATAATACAAAAGGATCAAGATGAAATTTGAGCAGCGTAAACGATGGATACG
>NDFZ01000681.1:0-11562 GCA_002192655.3 Mamestra configurata | reverse complement strand
CAGTAAATCTGACTCCAGTCTTGCCAAGAACTATCGTGTTACCTAGGTAATGGATTGTGGAGGACTGGGTATTCAGCTGCAGCCGGTTAAACTGGAAGCCGACTTTGGGTTGAGAAAAGGCTAGGCCGACAGATTGGTTTGGAAAATAATAAATCGGTAAGGATAGAATTAAAAATAGTTAAGGAAAAAAATANGAAAATAATAAATCGGTAAGGATAGAATTAAAAATAGTTAAGGAAAAAAATACATCTTACGTAATAGGGATAGTGACTGGGTTAAAAATATATGATTCTATTTAGTCCGTCACTTAGATTATCAAAAAATATTGGATACGTATGTTTTATTTTATCAAATCAATAACAAAATACGAAGAGAAAACGCATCAAAGATAAGGAGTGGGGGCTTGTAAAACGTCACTTTCCAGTAAAAAGTGTACTGGTAAGTGACGTCACACGTGTTTTCAACGCACTGTATCGTCTTCATCTTTAGTTTACGTGACAAAAGAAAAAATACGTGTCCAATAGTTTTTGGAAATCTATCTGACGGAGTAATTAGATTTTTTTGGCAAATATCCTATTGCTACAAAAGTAGCAATTACGTTAGAATTTGTTATTTAGCGCAATCCTTTAATCATAAATTACATATTCCACTTTCTATTCGTCAAACCAGAATAAAGACATGTTTTTTACAAAATCTGCCAAGTTTTTCTCCCCCAACCTTCAATATCGCTATCCAAACAGGTCTGTCTGTAAACTCATTACCCTCCAATCTTATTGAAGATCGCCCGGATCCGTCTGCGTGTCAATGGGGAACATTAACCGACTTGAAAAATGAAATATAATGTGTAAATCCTTAATTTATATGCGTCGCCGCGGGCCGCCGCGAGTTCGTGCAGGGTTGCCAAAACTCGACTTGGTATAAAGGCACGACTGAATGTATCTCCACAAAACTTGTATGAAAAATTAGGATTTATTTGCATGGCTAAGGGTATAAATAACAACCCATATAAATCTTGTTATCCTAGCAAGAAACATTTGATTTTATCAGCCCATGCTGGACTGTATGAGCTGACCAAAGTTCATCCAAGAGTCGTTTTCCCACGCCACCTCGTGCCAATATTCAATGAAGCATAAAATTACAATTTAATAAGGCATGCCTGTGTCACTGGTAACTTTAATCTCCCACGTGCGGTTTACTATATCTTGGTGAGGGAGGAAGGTAGATCCAGTTAATACGGCATTATAAAGCTATTATTAAATAAAACTTTCGACTTCATAGATAATCCTCTTCTCTCTCTCTCTCTTGGCACTCATATCATTGAAACAGGCTCTCAAAATCTCGATTTATTTTTAGTACCTAACTGTTTCCTTGACTTTAAACTTCATGCAACTGAGTTCCCGAAATCCTAAGTCATGAATAAATTACACTGGAAGAAAAAAGCTACAGCGGTTCGGTAGCTTACTATGAAGTCTTAAAACGATCATGGTTCGGCTCTAAGAGGGAGACGGAGCAATACATAGCGAATAGCATTATCTCATTTACATCATCGGAATTGGATGGCTTTAGCACCAGCAAGCAATAGTGGCAGCCCTAGACAACGGTCTCGATTCATTTCTTAATAAGCGCGGTGTCAAGTCGCCGCCATCGCTAATTTGTTTGTGCAACATCGAACACCATTGATCAATGGAGAAAAGATTACTTTGTTGAAAGTAACCAAGGAAAATAAGTGTCTTTTTAATTCGAGTGATAGGAAAAATGGTTCGGTTGTTTGAAAGATGGAAACATGGCGTTCGCTAATTTTATCAGACAAAAAAATTTTACTTATCGTTTTTTCAGGCTTTGTGGCGAAAGTTCGTAACTAAACTTTTAGTTTAAACTTTTATGATTGCATAGCTTTTGCCCGCGGGTTTGGTCGTGTTAAAGTAGCTTATAATCGTATCCAGGGTCCCATCTATTTCTGTACAAAAATTCATCAGAGTCGGTTCAGCGATTTAGGCGAAAAAGCGCTATAAACCAACAAACTTACTTTTGCATTCCTATGATAAAAACTTCATAACCATATACCCACTTAGTTAAAATACAGATAAGCAGATTCTTGATTCAATTGATCTGTAGTCATATTTTCTATGGAAAAATTTGGTTGAAGAAAAAAAAAATGAGTATTTATTGTTATTTATCAAACTGCCACAAAATTCTATCGAGTTTAAGGTGTTGAATGACTTGATGAAGTCATTCCAACAAATTAAATTCTGCAGCTCTACCATTTTCAATCAACATTTAACTCCCAAGTTAAACTATTAAATAATCAGTGTTTTTCCCTTATTACTACATCATGAAACAGTAATCAAGTTAGTAAGTTAAACTTGAAGAGCTAGGCCTCTGGGCGGAGGCTCGTGAAGCCCCTCCCACCAGCCATGATGCCGACTGGTTTGGCGGGAACGGACCCAGCGACATCTGTGTTTTGCGCGGGAAAGTACAAGTTGGAGTTTATGGTTTGAAACTTTCTAAGATGAATTGATTGTTTATTTGTATTACGCTTGATGTACTTATTTCAAATGAAGTCGGATTAGAGTGAGAGCTAGCTCTTCTTGACTGCGAGTGTTAAACAAAGATAGTCTTCCAAAAGGCTCCCTCTCGTTATTTGAGCTTACCCCAAATATATTTGTATTTCGATCAAAGTTTAAAAAATCATGAATGTAAAAAACATGGTAAAGCAAACGCTAATCATACTTTCTCAAGCAACGTAAAATTAGTTATAATTATCTAGAGTTGTGATGTTCAATCGTCCACTTTTTCTACCTACGTGTGAATCACGTTGAATGCACCACACACCACATTCAACGTGGGTTAATCGTACAAGACGTGTATTAGGTATGTATGATCATCTGCTCCTTCCAGGATTTTAAAGACTGCATTTCAAACATTGAAGGTTTTTTTTTATGACAGAGAAGACTGTCTGGGACAGTATGTATATGTCACCGGAAAATGGCAAACGCCGTAAGATTGTAAAATATCGCGTAAAATTGTAAACTATTTTATCTAAAGAAGAGACTATATATGAAACTATTGAATTGGGATGGGATTTATTACATGCAAAACGATTTATTAGTAATATATCGAGAAATTAGAATCTAATAAAGATTTATTACAATCTTACGGAAAACAAATTCTTAAGTATGTAGAATCAATATGTTGCTTTTTTATAATTGAATTCTTATGTAATATTTAATATAATTTTATTATTAGTCCGATTTGACATTAAAAAATAATGTGTTTACAATATCTAATTTACAATATAATAGATTATGATTCTCTGTACGTGTTGGTACTTACTGTAAGAACAGAACGTAATTGAAAAATAAATAAATAATAAATAAACCCGATTCTGAAAAAAAAAACAGATAATTGGTTTGTACTTGATTTGATTATGTTAAGATGACACCAAGAAAACTGATACAAATATGATTAGAATAATATAATTTTCAATTACTATCATAAACATATTTTCAAAACTGTTTCCTGATAATAAGCTCAAAATCAACCTACAAACCAGACCTAATCGCTCTAAAACAACATTCCAGAAAAACCGACCTTTAGCCCTTAACTCATTAACCAGTAACCCGTCACACGGCACACCACATTTTCCTGTTCAACCATTCTGTGAATCAAAATGTCCTAATCACAGGTCCCAGCAAACAAACACGCACGAGTACGATAAAAACAGGAAAAGCTTCCACAGTTAATTAAAATACAGGATAAAACGACAAATTTAACGGAATATTATATTACATGTGTATCGATAAATTGGTCCGCAGTTTCCTTATGATTTCTGAAAGGGATTTGTTGAAGTATCGCGCTATTAATGGCAAGTTCATTGTGTTTTTGTCTTGATGTGATGTTTGGATTTGTATTCCTTGTTCGTTTAAAAGGAAATTGTTGGCTGGTGATGATTTCAAAAAAGTGTTACCTATTCACATTTGAGTAGTAAAACCCGATTCGTTTAAAGTGGACCTGTATTCTTTTGTCTAGTCAATGAAGTTTAACTGTAATTCATAAATGAACAAAAAAAAACCATTTTGTTAAATATTTTCCTGTAAACTTTTGAAAAGTCGATCTTTTTCAATACCACATGTAAGGATATAGTATACATGTACACGTCTGTGGAGTTAGTAAGCTCATCAACCTCATCCCAATGAAGTATAATCTTTGGTACACCTTGGCCGACATCTCAAAACAAATCGGAAGCCCCTCGGAATTTATAATGATTCAATTTAAAACTTTCAGTAGGTTGAAATACTGCTGACAAAAAAAAAATTGACAATGCCTCAAAAACCTTTGGTGTGCCCCTATTAACAGTAACATACTTCAAAGCAACACAGCTAGAGCCATGAAATAAATTTCACACAAATGCAGCAGCAGTCTATTCATTCGAATGCCTACGCGCAAGATCCAATACCGACCTAACTTTCAAAAGATCCTTCAATCATTTAAAACAAACCGCTATAAAAATCAGAAACCCGTTTCGTCGAACCATCCCATCAGAGTTCGAACCATCAGAAGAAAATAAAAGCGAACATTGTTCTCGCACATCGCCTCCTCGAGATGTATCTCACTCGTTATTTAGTTAGCAGATCACTCCATTGTTACTTAGGAGAAACCACGAAAAAAGCATGGGCGGGGCCCCTATCTGCACTTGCATCGGGACCGATGAAACATGCTCTCTATCGCGATATATGCCTTCCAACACGAGGCTACACTACCCACTACTTCAGACCCTAAAGCTTCTTAAACAAAGTTGAGTATCCTCTGACCCAAGTATAAGCAGCTTATTAAAGAAAATTAAATTTGCAGCCACGCAAAATCGAAACGAATCCGCGAAAGGAGAACAGCGTTTTGACGATCAAACAATATTGATCCTTATTGCTTTCGACCAAGTACTTTACGTTCGATAATGACCGTTAAGATTCAATTTGGTTTTAAAGGTTCACAATCGTTTGGGGGTTGTGTGTGGCTTGAGATGTTTTATGGGGTTTTGTAAATGTTTATATAGTGAAGGATGTTTATATAGAGTGGATTATAGATAAGACGCGAACGTATTTTCATTTTATTACCAAATTACCGATGGTAAGATTGCGGGCCGGAGAGCCGATTGTGGTGCCCCGTATCGGTAACATTTGCCAACAGGTAATTGTCTTATTACTTATTTTGTGCATTCCAACACTTGGTGTGAGTGTGTTTAAGTTTAATATCGGGGAATTGTTCGAGGATTTTTATTTATTTGTCCAGTTTATTTAACATGATGATCAGTTTAGTTGAAGTGTTCGAATTTTGGGTTAGTCTATGACGTTTTCGTTTTCTTAAAGTAAAACAACTATCTGGTCGTGTTTGAGAAACTGAGACATACCACCATAATCTTAAAATATTGTGATATATGGCCACAAATAGAGGTAGAATTCCAGCTTAATAAGCTTCAATCAAATGCTAAAATGTCTAAGCGGCCAGCATTTTTTTCTAAATTTTAATTTTCATTAAGAGTTTTCTGAAATGCAGAACTCTTACCCACATTTAATTGAAAAGCGACGTCCTCATACCCCTTTCTAAACCAAGTATAAACAATATCTTTCATTTTTCCCCACGCACAACCTGACACATAAAGAACAAATCCTAAAACAAATACTAGCTAAACAAAACACGCCTTTAAATCAAACAAGTATCATTTATTAGTTTTATAGTTCAAACAAGCGAGCTAACAAAAACAAAAATTAATTATAAGCTGTGAGGTGCCCTATCCAGCATCAGCACGACCCTTCGCCAGCTCTTAAATCATACAACGCTCTGCAAATTGATCGATCGAAATTCGACTGGAAACAAAGGGTAGGGCTTGCAACAATCACATAAGTCAGTCGAATAATCGTTTGTTGAAAACTAAATTTTAGAACAGCGACCTCTATTGGTGGTGTTAGACATTGTAATGGAAATTCTGATCAATAGATGGCGACAGTATTGCAATGGCGGGAATTGTGTGTCTGGATCGCGATTATGGAATTTGCAGTGTGAATTTGTCGAGTTAAGTTTTAATTTTATAGTATACTGTTTGTGTGCAACAAAAACTGAAATATTAATTACAAAATAGTGAAGTTTCTTTAAGTAAAGTTTTTATGTTCGCTGACAAAAACGACACAATTGAAACCGGTACTTACACGGCTTAAAACATGGCATTACACATAACTAGTACCATTAGATAAAAAACACGTCCACTATTTAAATAAACCATCTTTTTATCATCTATTCCATCGCACAGTCGTTTAATAGCGCGATTTTAATCTATGAAAATGTCACACCATGACAGGTTACTGTTATTATGACACAAAGACATACAAACTTACATTTTGCGTACCAATTAATCAATAATAAACCTTACTTCGTTAACATAAGAGTTACCATTTGCTTTTTTGGATTTGAGCTAAGTTTGTCTCGTCATAAAGCTTTGGTCTGGCATCCGGCGCGAGCGCAGCGTAACGTCGATTACTCGATAATTTTAGAAGATTAAAATCGGCTTTTTGACAACACTAGGTACTTTTGAAATACGTTTGAATAAGTGTTTGTACAACATTGACATGTAAAGGCAAATTGTCAGCCTTTTGATAGATAATGATAATGACGTGTAAATACGTAGGTACGTACGTACCTACATGCAATAATGAGTTTGATACAATCTGCCTTTCGGCTATTGTATAAATGTATTGTCTAAATGTTCCAAATTGTGCTGCCAGTACGGACATGTGAAAAGGGAAAGTTCTTGATCAGAATTAATGAGAAATGTTGCAAAGTGTTGCAGTTCATATGAACGAGGTGATATCAAACAGAGTAGCCGAGTTAGCAGAAGAAGCATTGGTTGGCAGTAGGTTCTGGTCAAGATGCAGACATAAATATAAAATCAGGAGAAAGAGCAATGTCAAGCTAGAAAGAGACCGGTTTTTAGTAACATGATATTGATGCAGAAATTGTCAATGAGATGCAAGACAATATTGCTAATCAAGTATTACCATGTTTAATGTCATTATATCAATCATACAGCTACAAAATTGACTACATGCAATGTCTTAGGCTCAAACGACTTAATTTTCCTCATCCATATTTCCAAGTTACGCTGTCAGTTCAAAAACATATAGTCCCCTAATATCTTCCCCACTAAGGAAGCTTCCACTTAGCCTCATACCGTTTCCTACCCACTCCGTACACAGCTTGAAGATAAATAAATCTAGACCTATCGCACGATACTCGGATCCGTTCACAATCCTTATAAAGCCAGTGCACACTGTTTTTGTTCTCTGTACAAACGATTTTATCTGCGCGTACGCAGCGTTGCGCGTTTTAGACAATAGTGCGTAGGCGCGTATTAAGGCGAACCTATCGAGTTTCCAATCGTTCTGTTAGACTGTTAAACACGATTTTGTATTTCTGCAGATTAATTGGTTTTCGATTTCGGTATTGTGTTTCTGCATATTATTATGTAGCTTGAGTTTCCTTATGAGTTTTTTAGGAATGTTTAGATTAGGTTTGCAGGTTGAATGCATGTCAGTTCATCAGTTCTGTGACAATGTATTATGCTTTACGTTTTATCTTTAGAAATGAAATTGACATTTGAGTCACTTTGTTGTTTTGAAAGACATTGTGCATGGTTTTTATCAAGTTCCGATTACTGAACATAGTTCAAGATACTGCAAGTCTGCCGCTCTAACATGATTTGATGCGTGTGGGTACTGTAAACTGTCTCAATAGCGACCTTAATAAATTTGATTGTTTTTACAATAAAGCTTTCCCGTATTTCAAACACCTTATCAAAAACTTTGTTTATGTAGATGAAATCTTCAGGCCCACAATCATTTTCGTCGAACATTTCAAAGCCACCGTCTATTCCTTTTTCAATTTCAAACCAAATCACCATCCCTTAATCAGCAAGTAGCCACCGAAGTAATAACAATCATTAATAGTTGTATAACACAAACACGTATATAATTAAAGTAAAACATTGTGTTGTTATCTTATCATCACATCGGACCATTAACGGTGGCCACAAAAACACGGCCGGCTAGGCGGACGCGGGCCAATGTGTGTTCTACTAGTTATGGTATACGGGGACGAAGGTTGGGTAGCCTTAGAAAAAGCTCTAGAAAAATTAATAGTCTCATTAGTTTTTCAATAGTGTATTTTACTTAAATAATACAGCTATAACACTAGGAAGTGGTGACGGGCAGGCGTTTCGGGGGACTGTCTTTATGTAGAACTTTGACGTTCAAAAAGTGCTGGCACTCAGCCTAATTTGAATAAGGAAATGACTTTTGATTTTGATTTTTTATTTTCGAATCTAATAGTCCGTCAGAAAGATATCCAAAAAATATTGAATTTGTTTACGTGTAAAAAGAAAAAATACGTGTCTAATATTTTTTGGAAATCTATCTGAAGGACTACTTAGATTTTTTTCAGCAAAATACCCTATTGTCATTGTTTTAAATTCGGTTTCCTACATCCGGTAAAACAAGAAGCCGACCCAACATAGTTGGAAAAAGGGTTTGCAAATTGATAAATTTAAATTTTAAATAAGTTAATTTTATGATCTACTGCATTAGGTATAAACCTGTAATGATAGTGTTTTAATAAATAAAAACTAGCCATGTGCAAGTTGACACGAAGGGTTCCGTACCACAACCCGAAAAAAACATGTTTTTATGAAAATGTTTTTATCGGCCCTTTTATTTTAATTTTATTTCATTTGTTGTTATAGTGGCAACAGAAATTCATCATCTGTAAAAATTTCAACCGTCTAGTTTTCATGTTTCATAAGATACAGCCTGGTGACAGACAGACAGACGGACAGTGGAGTCTTAGTAATAGGGTACCATTTTTACCCATTAGGTATGGAACCTTAAAAATTATCCAAAACGGACATCATAAGAAGACTCTTAATTTTATGTTCCATAAATCTATGTTTAAAGATAAAAAGAAGCTGTAGAAAATGACCTGGATAAAGTCAGGAAATGGCTTCACAATGATGAACTGGTTACATGAGCTGGACTACTTAGAGGCCAAAAAGTAATTCGGAAGATCCTTTTACTTGAATATCTTGTACTAAGAGGAACGTCTCTAGCAATATTTCGTTTGCTAACTACAGCAAATGCTTCTAAAACACTTAATTTTTAAACGTTAATCATTAGTAGCACCCTATGCAAATGTCAAACGACCTGTAAGCTGTCCAAACTATAAAGCCGTGTGTCCACTACCGTTATCTGTCGATCTAAAACGCTCCACACAATCGCATAATCGTAGTCACCCGTAACCGAACACTGACTGTCAAAACAAACGAACACTGTCCTTATACAATAAGCCCATAAAAAGTACGCCCACTGTCCTTTACACGACAACAAACCTTAACACGAAGCTTTAAAGTTCAAAATGATAATGATTTGAAGCTAATAACATCCGTCATATGAGATGAATCGATATCGAAGGCAAGTGTCAAAATCCTAACTTCAAAATATTATGTATCGCTTCAGTTGCCGGATAAGGCTCCAATCGATTCTAGATTGTGCTGTATGTTCTGGACAATACGATTTCAAATTAAAGACTACAAGTCTTAAACGATATCTCCCCTTGTTTGATTAATCAGCTTCTTAACGCACATATTTCTTCCATCGAAATGTTTTTTTTTCAAAAGGTTTATTAAAAAAAAATTGTCACACTGTTTCTCACTTCTACAGCTACTGCATCCAAGGATCAACCGTGGCGACCACCAGCAAAGCGCTAAGGCAATAAAGCTCGACAATAGATATTCGAAGCTAGACAAATCAAAGAGAAACGATACATCTTTCATAGATCCCATAATCAGAAAGAAAACAGCAGAGGAATACGTGATGATGAATGAAGAGTAACGATTTTCATACACTTACTCCAGACTCCTAGACTAACAAGGGAACCAAATAAATCTTCAATTCCCATTCTAACGCAAAACCCACAAATAAATTCTGAACACTTCAGAAATAATTGCAAGTACTCACACTATCACATTTTAATAACGCATGATCTAAGCCTCGGGAGAGAATCGAATAAAACAATCGAGTCGCTAGTGCGAGAAAATAAGCGACGTAATCGATATTATCACTTCACGAGAATCGAGAGGTTGTTAACAATTGACGCCTATAATGTACTTTATGCTCCGAAGAGATGAAATGGATCGTGAGGCCGTAGGTCGAGAAAGATTCAACCTTCAATCAAAAAACAACCCTCTCAGAACACAAATAGAGCTCCAAATCAATCGTTCGCAGCATGAGGAACAATTGCTCAGTGTGAGATGAGACAAGTGATTAGACAGCTATGCTTTTAGAAACGTAGAAGTTGTGGCAATAGTATGACGTGGATTGCACATTTGGTTTATTTATATTCAATCAATTTTAGTTGGGAATGGTCTGGAGGCCGTAAATGTGACGTTTGTAGGACGGACTGTTGGAAATGCAGCGGTTTTACTTGAATTGAAGGCTTCAACGTAAAACCTTGTATGGGTCGAATAGGATCCTAGCGAGTCGTCAGAAATGCAAGTGGTCAAATACGCATTTCGTGATCTCTCAGGATAGACTCGCAACTTGTCAGAAATAGAACTCAACAGATACGCATTTCGTCAGATATTTGAAATCATCCACCGAGATTGATGTAAACAAAAGAATTAGTCAAATAAAAGAGTAAATAACAATATCAGATAACAATGCACTCAGCATATTAATTGAAACAGTATAATATTTAGTTTTTTATTTACTTTAGCTTTTAATCAACGACATTTTTTTTTTAATTGTCCGTTAAGTTAGCACCAACTATAGATTTACGGTTTCTCGATATTACAGACTACAAATGCAGTGAATGATCGAGCATGTATTGCTGAACGGAATTCAAAGTAGGCTGGTACATTACTCAATATTTTTTTCTTACCCCATTCAAATAAGCAAATCTAAATAGGCTCAACAGCAATAAAATTGTTAACACTAAAATATTACATAAATATGCTGCTTAAAACTGTAGTCTAGCGACGAAAGCACCATAAACCAAACAAGATGTGGTTAACTTAGTAGGAGTAAAATTTATAAAACCTAAAATTCACCGTACAAAATACATATGAGTAGGTATTAAAACGAGGTTTATAGTATACCCAGCAGTGTTAGACAAGTGGACATTTCAGGACTTGGTTGGCAAAGAGCATTAGTGCAAGTTTTTAAACGTACTCGATCGCGACAATTCGCGCTAAAACTGAATAAACGCCGTCAGGGCCTCTTACGCGACACGATACAAGAGAAATTCCTATAGTGGGATGTGGGGCAAAGTAAAAAAAACAAAAGAATATAGTACAAATAAAGTTCCATTCTGTTAGCAATAGACAGCGTTTGTGAATCTCATACATTTATGAGGTTTTGACCTTCGCCACGCTACCGCTGACTGACAGAATGTGAAACGCAACGACCAGCTTTTATATGAATTGCGTAATGTAATAATACTGATGGATTTAATTTAATTTCCAGT
>NDFZ01000680.1:0-11560 GCA_002192655.3 Mamestra configurata | reverse complement strand
CGCAGCGCCCAGACAATATTTTATTTGAACAGACGCACACACCTAGGTATGACATATCTGAATACGACTGAAGACCTTAACAAAATACTTATCCTTATATTATCATTGTTATTCACAGCCCGACTTCGCCTGAGAGGCATAGTGTTGGTTATACTGCCATACTTACCGCGAAACTACAAAGGGAAATTTTAGATGATATTTTAGGTTAAATTTAGGCCTTATAACAAAGTGTAGCTTCAATACCGCGAAACACTACACTTAGTTTATTTTTATTTTTTTTATTTGATGTGGGTTTGCTGTTGACTCTAGTCTTGGTCATAGATGACAGAGACAAAGTCGACGTCTTCGACTTACCCAGAAGAAGCCTGATCACTCTAATTTTGAAGAGATTAGGGTTGTATGCGTTCGGAAACACAGACGCAGGCAGAGTTCCACTCCTTTGCTGTGCGAAATTATAAAAGACGTTTGGAAACGTTTAGTGCGAATTGGTGGAATAACAACAAGATAGGGATGGTAACTTGCAATGCGTGTAGATGTCTGCACGATACTGCACGGTTTTCGGCACAGGTGGTTCGTTCACAAACTTCCAGGATTTTGGCACCGTTCTTTTTTCAAGAGAGAGATGGAAAAAGCGTGTCAACACAAGAGACAGTTCAGGCGCACACTGCCTCGACTCACGCCCGCTGGCCTTGTTCACGTCTAGACTGCACAATACTCATCGGACCTCTTTAATGTGAACTGCGATCTCCGACATCGAAGAGTCACCTTGAGATACAGTTGGTGGTTGCTTGGAGCCAGCGTCCAGACGTGAATTGCTAGTAAAGAGATAGGCAAATAAATTTGCTTTCTCACTTGCAGAGTGAGCCAGCGACAGTACTGTCTTTCCTTTTCTCCCAAAATTCATCCAAAGGTTGTCTTGAAAAGATCGCTTTTAGCGATAAGGTCGCCCATTGGCCACCCTATGTAATGTTTTCCTTATCTAGGATTTTTTTTTTGTAACTTATATGGTGTACATAATAAAGAGTATTCTATTCCATTGCACTCTTCACTTGGGTATAGATATGATTTCAAAAACAACAGAGTACCTACGCTAAAATACTTACTCCACTTTTTGACTCTGTTTTTTACTTAATTGAATTACTTCCTGTCATTTCGCAAGAGACTTTTTTTTTTTTTTGAAGCGCAAAAAACAAGGGTTCATAGAAATTGATGCCAAGCAACCGAACAATTCTTAAAAACATCGAAAACTTCAAAATGTTTCGCAGGAGTTCTACTCTTCATTTATCCTATGTAAAATAAGGAATACTCCTTTTCTTTAAAAAAAAAGTGTCTTTCGCTAAGTCGGCTTCAGGAAAATGGTAATAAGGAATAGAATGCCTCACACAACAAAAAAAAAACCTATAATTTATCTTAAAATCTATTTACCAAAAACCTGCTACAAAAATGGTATTCACCTACTAAGTAACAAAATGCATAGCAATTATGGAAAGCTGTTGTTAACATTAGCTTAATAAACAAAAGGCAAATAGGAAAAATTAATTAAATAATCTTTGGTTTTACAATCGTAACCAGTGGCGCCATCTAGTCAAAAATAATTAAACTATTACAAACTATACTAAGGCCCTCTCACACAAACTACAGTTATTTTTAAACTGCAAGCTCATTGTGTATAAAAAAATTTCGTTTAACCTCGTGTTAGCAACTTACTCTGAGTTAAAAGATAAATCAGGATTGTGCGATCGGGCCTTAAAATATCAATAAGAATAGATCTACGTATTATTTTATTAATGTAGGTACTATTTCTAATTGGTATTTTCTAAGTTAAAACTAAATTGTTATTCTTCGTCGGAAGGCTGCTTGACCCAGAAGCCCCAGGGGGCGTATCCGTCATGTTTCGTGGGCCCCCGGTAAACCTTTATTTGAACACGGGCCGGGTCGTCTGTGAAACAAAAGAAAAATATATTTAATAACGAGAAAGCACCGAACTTCCGGTCGGTTTGTTTATAGAACGCATTTTATACTTATTCAAGGTTAACATATTATCACCGTTCTTATTCATACAATCGAAACTCTTCCGTTACTGATGAGCAATGGTCGGAGTAGGCGATTTGAAATATATATTTATTATTAAATAAGTTAGAAATTACTTAGTAAAAAGCTATTCATGTCTAATGGAATTATGGTCGAACACACCCCTCCGTTACGTTTCAGGTTAATAATTTAAAGTAGCAAGAGACAAAAACAGGTGCGTTCCTCTAGCGGCGCAGCCCGCTATTGTATTCTTAGTTTCCACTATAGTAGGCGCCAGATAATCGTGGAATAACGGTCATTGACCCACCTACAATTATTGACATTTTTAATTTGAAAAACGGAATTAATGACACAAAGCTGTCCCGAATCATCATCTCTCGTGATCCTTAACATTGTCTAATAATGAAAAACGATTCATATTTAATTGTTCAGGTACCTATGAACAGTTATTAGGGAAAGGTCAATATACTTTATTCCACATTTATCTGGCGCCTACTATAGTCATGTCACGCATTACACCTGAGCGGCAACATCGAGCGTGTGCGCATTGGAAATTAGCAACGCGTCGCTGATGTTAGTTTGACAACGTTGTGCGTTCACTACCAATACATAAGACTAACTTTATTCAAAGTCTGAATCAAGGAAAACATAAATTCGAGGAGAAGCACACTTGGCGCCATGGATAAGACGCAAAAAAGTGCCGCATCTCATCCCAATCTGCTGACACGTATCGCCATACCCGTCTCGTGCCTCTAGGGCTCTCATCTGGAAGAGAGCAGATCGACACGGATTTCACTAAGCAGTGGTCAGACGTTCCCAGCGCCGCATTCACCAGCAGATCTAGCGTAAAAGCAAACTTGCGAGCTAGAGGCGGCATGGTCAGTTTTCTAGTACGGGAACAACCTTGTGGTGGCGTTGAAGTCCCCCAGAATAATGAGCTTCGCTATTGGGTACAGTCGACTGACGTAGCCCGTCAGTCGACTGACAGTCTGCGAGGGTATATGTCTAACTATTATTGTTAAGTCACAATGACTGCTTTTTGTTTAAATTATCCAATCAAAACCAGGGTGGAATGGAATAGTAGTGATTGTGGTATGATACAAATCCTTTTCCATTTAATAAAGGTAAAGGTTTGATAACAAAGGATGATTAGGTATGTACATGTTAATGAAACTTAAAATTATTCAAATCGCCCCTTTCGTTTAAAAGTTACGACGGGTATGGAACTGGAGAGAAACAATGCTTGGTCCGATGAAGTTGAAACACGGCATTTCAATAAAAAAATGAAAATTGTTTGAATTTTTCGAAAATAATCCCCTAAAGGGGCAAAAAAAGAGGTGATGAAGTTTTTAGGGGAGGACATTTTTGCTTGCTTCAATTTACGTGGAAATTGGTATCAACAATCTAAAAGTGGGATAATTAAAACAGATCTAACAATTTTTGCATAATCAACCCCGTCAGTGAACGGAATGAACAGTTGCGCTGATCCTGAGACTACCTGTCAGAATCACAGCAGAAATGGATGGGTAATGAATGTAAGTCATTGTGCTTAATTTTCCAAACTAACCTTAAAAATTTCCCATTTTTAAGGTGGAGGAGGCATTGAAGTTTGTGGAGTACCTACCTACTAATCCGCGAGGATGAAGTCGCGGGTGAAGTGCTAGGATAATAGCTACCTATTATAGATAATACTAGCACTTCACCCGCGACTTTGACAAAGTTTGACAAAGTTTTTTTTTGTTTGAATACATCTCTGCAGCAATCAACCGGATAAAAACCTTCTTCATCTGTTAGCCCAATACTTGAGGAAAATTATATGCTATTTAACATCACGGTACGACGCTTAAGATCCGAGAGAGAAAGAAAAAAACCGGCCAAGTAGGGTTCCGTAGTAACCTGTCTATACTTCTATACTTATATTATAAAGCAGAAGAGTTCGTTTATTACTTTGAACGCGCTAGAACTTCCAGTCGGATTTCGAAAAATCTTTTTGTAAGTAGGTACCTATATGATAGCCACATTCATGGGGAAGGCTATAGGCTATATGGGAACAGGAAAAAACTGATTATGCGCGTACGAAGTCGCGAGCAAATGCTTGTACAACATAATATAATAAAAATAAATGAAANTTTCGAAAAATCTTTTTGTAAGTAGGTACCTATATGATAGCCACATTCATGGGGAAGGCTATAGGCTATATGGGAACAGGAAAAAACTGATTATGCGCGTACGAAGTCGCGAGCAAATGCTAGTACCTACAACATAAATAATATAATAAAAATAAATGCAATAGGTAGGTACCTGAAAAGGGTACGCAGTCGTACTCATCATTATGGACAACTTTACTATGGGACCAACACCGAAATCGCGAAAAAAAATCAGCGGTTCCGTACATTTTTTTGGGTTATCCGAACATAAATGTATATAGTATCTATAGGGTACCTAGTCATTCTTTTATCGCGCTTTCCGTGTTGGTCCCATAGTAAAAATTGTTAATAATAATGAATACCATTACCCACACGAGTACACGACCCTATTACTAAGCCTCCATTGTCTGTCCGTCCGTCCGTCAATGTAGTGGAACTTTTCAGAGTGTATGAAGTAATAACAGTATAACAACAAATTATAAAAAATAAATTAAATTAAAATGTGTTTTTTTCGGTATATGGTAGGTACGGAACCCTTCGTGTGAGAGTCCGAATCGCAGTTTGCCGTTTTTTTAGGTAGGCATTGCGTTATTTCTGTTACACGATCTATAAGAACGTGTCTTTGGCAGTGAACGCACTGGTCTTTGGGACTTTCATGCCTGACAGGTTTTTTTAGAACTAAACACTTAACTTCAATACCAACTAGGTAAATCCAGAAATCGGGGTACAATTACCTTTCCTATCGTCGGCTCCGCCGTGGCCATCCTCGTCGTCATCGAACTCCTGAGGTCTCGCAGCCGCAAGCACCAGCAAGGAAAGCAGCATTATCACGGTCCACACGTTTCTCTACAAGGTTCATTAGCGTTAATTAATAAAGCAGCCAGTCTATTCTGTCAACATCTTACCGTGTAAATAAAGGTGAAGTGAGCATGAAGTCAACTGTCATTCCATCTTGTTTGTATTGATTGACAGCTCACTTCATGTTCACTACACCTAGGCTTTCACAGTGAGAGGGTTACAGAATCGCAGTGTTATAGGTACCAAGGTACTTTGGTGAAGGAGCCCATTGGAAATTGGAAGGAAGCCGGCATGTCAATTAATCTGCCTTTTCCATCTTCAGGTTCGGTCCCCATGGTGCATTATGTTGATGGATCACTGTCTCACCAAGAGTTCGACGCTATGTGCGTAGATTGACTATGGGTTGCCATCACCAAAATTGCACAAAATCTTAAAAACCCCGCACATTTGGGTAAAAATTGAATATTCTCCTGACATCTCCAAAAGAAAACGTCATTTTAAATTTAAAGCGACATCTAGCGAGCTTTAATAAAATAATAAAAATCATTCTGCGTTGCATTTTCACTGCCTGTCTCGATTTGCTTAAAAAGGATAAAAAATAAAAACGATTTTAGTTAACTAAAAATATATTTACAAATTAAAGAATTTCTTAATTAAACACAAATCATTTATTAAATAAGTAAAAAGCTGTAACAGGTAGACACACAGTTCACAGATACTTACCACAGACAATTACGAGGTTATGGACAAGTTTAACAAATCATTAAACCTAAATTAAAAGTTAAAATTGAGGAATGGTCTTTTAAAGTTAAATGTTTATGATAAAAATAGAAGAAAAATAATGTTTACTTCTGCAAAACTTTACAAAGATACATCGTCAACATGAGTATGTACTTTGAAAATATATCAGCTTGTTATAAATTCAACCTGCCAAACCAATACACAAAATATTTAATTTCACAATTACACCACTATAAATTTATAAGTCTATTATATGTAAAAGAACACTTTATTCTTATTTACTGCTTGCGGAAGCCCTGTCCGACTCATTTCCGCTATCAGTGGACACATGCTGTCCAGGACTGGCCGTCTTTTCTTCTTCCTCCTCATCTTCACTCAACGATGAACAATCGGACAGCTCTGCATCAATCCAAAGCTTAGCTTTCTTTGGTTTGGCTTTCTCATTGTCCGACTTCCTTTTTAGAGTATTTGAAGAACCAGCAGCCTGCCAGCCAGCCTCCACAGCCGAGTTCACACGCTCAGGGAGATCCTTACGCTCTTGCTCATACGCAGCATTCATATTCACTTCTATCTTTGGTTCTGCTACAAGCCTCTCAAGTTTCTTCTGTTTTCTCTCAGCTGCCTCCTTCTCCCTGTCTTCTTGCCCTTCCAACCACTTCCTAAGCCTTTTCTCTTCATTGATGTCACGTAATCGACGCCCAGAGAGGTCTCTGCAAGCTTCACGGTTCGTAGTTTTCTCTATTTGCGCTCCAATAGCACGCAACATAGATCCGAATCCACCTTTCCCTCCGACGAGTCTAGTAGCCAATCTCACGACATTGTTAGCTGTTGAGATGTCGTAATTATCAGACACGGACCTCCCGTTGAGCGTAGCGAATAGGTCTTCTATCGGAACACCATGTTTTAGTGAAATATCACGTTTCAATGATGACACATCTGTGCACTCAAGCCCCGTTATGAAGGTGTTATCAAAGATTATTAAACAAGGCATTTTGAACTATGTAGTGTTATATTTTCAGGAAAAAGAATTACAATTGAAGCACTCTTTTTTGGAGAAAATCACCATAAATCGCCACAAATACTAATATTTACGAAATTACGACGACAACACCGTGACAGTGAACGAAGTAACAGAACTGACAGCTAGTTGAATGATTAATTGTTTTGAATGAATGGAATATGTATGGTTTGTTTGTGGTTCATGCATGGTTTGACCAATATTTTCCTTTTTTTGTTAATAAAAAATTTGCTTACGCCACGTCAGACGATATTATTTTTAAATTAAAAATAAATAAACGTCNGGTTTGACCAATATTTTCCTTTTTTTGTTAATAAAAAATTTGCTTACGCCACGTCAGACGATATTTTTTTTAAATTAAAAATAAATAAACGTCTACTTAATAATAAAACAAAATCGCATTAAAAACAATACACAGTTAACCAAAAATAAACAAATATCCATAATCATCTACTTACTTTAAAAGCCATTTTCGTCAGTAAACAAAGTTCAACTATAGTTTCTTCACAAAACTTTAATCTAAACTAAGAATAATGTATTGATATCGACATCTTAAATAGACTACTAAAGTAAGCTTTTCCTTTTCTATTAAATAATCCCGTCACTGATTTCAATTTCACGCTCAAATGAATAAAGAAAGTGAAAGTAAAAATGACAAAGCAAGCAATCTTATTAGTTATTTGGAGCATTTGACTTGACTTAAGTTAGAAAGCTATGACATCATTTTAAATCAAATTATTAAACTGAATTTAGGTATTTAATAAGTAGGCATGGTGCACCAACAATGGTGTCTGTTTAAAACCCAACCCTTAAGAAAAGCCTGGCTTAAGGGCCAGGCTTACTAGAAAGTCTATTTATCAATTTGCACCTAACCAGTCCGCTAGGGTATCATTGATCAACGAAATGAATGTATCACTTCATTAAGAAATCGGGAATGTGGACTGCACCCACTGCAGGTGAAAAGTAAGTAATGGTTGGTGTGTGTGGTTAGGGCATCTATTTGATGATTCCTGTGGTCGAACATTATTTTTCTATCGTCTTAACTTTCTAAGAAAGGGCTTGTTGTTAATTAAAATTATAAACAATTTTTAAACATATAACTTGTTTCGTTTAGCGAGTTTGTGATCTATGAGTTTTTTTACCATACAATAATACCATAGACAATCGAATGAATGAAGACGGTAAAGTGGAAAACTGTATTGTAGATGGCGCTAAATACAACGCTGATTGCCGCCATTACGTATCGCTGTCAAATGTGTGTGAAATATCCAATAAAAATTGAGCTTTTTCAAATTAAACAGGAAGTAGTCTTCGTTTAACAGAAATTTAGTAGAATTGGAGGCATCGGATTTTGTTCGCTCCACATATTATGGCTCAAAATATTAATCCACATTACGCATCGTCGTCAAATCCAGCTAAACAAAATGAAGATACGATAAAACTAAAAGACAATCATGCTGTGAGCAAACGGTAAGTAAAACGACATGTAAAATGCTTTGTGTAAATTGTTGTACCTCCTATTTCATTTACAGCTACGAGTTACAAGTTATTTGAATGATTAAATACGTTTTTAAGGCATATGAGTTTGAAATGAAATCGCTATTACTCATTGGGGGTCTAACGGTTTCTCTTAAGATATAACGAAATTGACGTCGACTTTGTTACTTAGTATGCTGTGGTCAGTGACGTGTATCATCACAAAAAAGAACCTTCTGACTTCGTTTTGACCTCCAAGTAAGACAGGCATAAGTATACTAAACTTGACCGTCCATATCATCACTGACGACACTTAAAACGGTTGGAAACCAAACTAGTTCACTAAAAGATTGTTTGGGTTTCACATCTACCTGCACTAACAAATACCTAATTCATGTTTCTCTTTGTTGGCAGGCTGCAAAAAGAATTAATGGAGTTGATGCGTTGCGCTGACAAAGGCATTTCTGCATTCCCAGAGAGTGAGAACCTATTCAAATGGATTGGCACTATTAATGGCCCGCAAGATACTGTGTATGCAGGCCACAAGTACAAACTGTCATTAGAGTTCCCAAACTCGTACCCGTATGCCCCGCCCATGGTGAAGTTTATAACCCCTTGCTTTCATCCTAACGTAGATACCTGTGGTTTAATATGTCTAGATATTTTGAAGGATAAGTGGACGGCACTGTATGATGTCCGCACTGTGCTATTGTCCATCCAGAGCTTATTAGCCGAGCCAAACACGCACAGTCCTCTAAACCAGCAAGCATCGTACCTGTGGCCAAACCAGCCAGCTTATAAGAAATATGTAGATGAATTTTACAATAAGCACAGAGACTCATAGTGGACTTGTGTTCTGTTTGTCATTAAAGAAAAACATATTTTTGATTTTGCGTTGTATTTTGTGTTGTGAATTGAATGTTTGAATGCATGATGGAGATCTGTGCTGACGAGTTTGTTATCTGTTGTATTTCTAAAGTGGATTCTACTTGGTTCTAGCTTTTTATAATTCCATTCTTTGACTTAACTCGGTGATGTGTAGATAGTAAATTGTAGCTGTATTGACTGTGATAGATTACCTGAAAGCATAATATCAAAATTTATATGTAACCTTTATATATATAGTTATTAAGATACAATCTGACTCGATTTGATATATCAAGTAGAATTGGCTTGTTACCTTCAACCATTGTTTTGTATAGAATCACTTTCTCCTAATTACTATTTTTTCTCAATGTTAGCCAGTTTATGTTTCAAGGTGTGATTAGTAATGTCCAGTTAGTTGAGCTCGTCAGCTCACAATCTCAACTGATGGAGTTATGTCTGTAAATTGAGATCACTGACAATTATAATTCTTTAGTGCAATTGATGGTTTTGTTTTCTTTCTTCGTTTATTCTAATACTTCATACGCGCATATCCCATTTTTTCCCGTTCCCGGGGAAACCGACCTTAGGAACAACTAAAATTTTATCAGCCTAATTTTGGAAGTCACAATAGAAAATGACTTAAAACCAAGTGCATTTGTTACTTTATAATGTAACCAGCTTTTGCCCGACGTCATACGCGCATATCCTAAAGCTTCCTCATGAATGTGGCAAAAAGATTTTTTACAAATCTGACTTAGTTCTAGAGATTAGCACGTTCAAACAAACTTTTCAGCTTCATTATAAGATAACTTACTAAAGGCTGTACAAGTGTACACGTGCCTGTAGCTTGCACAAAAATATGCATGTGGCCTCCATGTTAAGTGACATACACCAATCGGTACTTGATATGACACAATGGCATGCAAGGAACTTGTACACTTATGTGCGAGTTACAGGCATGTGTATTTTGGGCTTAAATCAATTGATTTATCGCTCACATTTGGTAGCTCAAAAATAGTTGTTGACTAGCAGCATACGTGAGGTCCTGGGTTCATTCCCGGGTCAAAGGTCAATGTCCTCTTAACGGGTTTTGATCTTGCATGCACTCTAGATTAGGGTGAGGGTCGTATTGTGCTAATTATTTTGTAAAAGCACCTTACTGGTAGACAATATGGTCTAAAATGCGCAATAGGGGCAGAAATAATAATGAAAACGTATGTTTAGCAAACAATCGGAGAACAGATATATGGAGAAAAATTGTTTGCCGCACGACTGAAACAAATAGGTCCGCAAAATGCCAGACAACTAGTAGCAGTGTGTATTCCGTTCTGGCCCGGCCACGATGTCAAACCAGGTCGTGCTTGTGGCAGTGGACTGTACGGATATGTACCTTGGTACTAGGAAGAGAAAAAATGGTCGTTGCTTGACCAGGTTTTTAACTGAACATTATATTTTATCATTTGAAGGTAGGTAAGTAGGTACGTACCTACATACATATTTACAAAAGTATACACACGCTATCTTATCTGTTTGCAAATTAATGGTTTTAGCTGTAGTACATAATTCTATAGTGACTTCAATATTCAAAGAGACAAATCGTCATAACGGACATCGAGTAAGTAGGTCAGATGAATATATGGGTTAGTAAGTGAAGCTGTGAGCGAAGGAAACGCCCACTTACATGATGTAACAGCGTCTGCAATATCTCCGAATGATTGGCAAGGGCAAGGAACGCCTGGGATGAAAAGGACATCGCTATGTGCGATCTGCTTATGCAGTCGCATGTCTATACAGGAGTTGGTTTCGTCATGCAACATTTTTCTGAAAATCACCTCGCACTTTTTATTATTATTGATAAGCCCACGTTTGACCACAATCTCACCTGATTGAAAGCGTTGATGCGGTCGACGACACACTCGTCTAGAAATAACATAATATTCACTCTTCACTTTTGTCTAATCTCCTCAATAGGTCATTGACTTCATCCGGTTATTAAACCACGCTTATGAGTAGAAAATACTGANCACTTTTGTCTAATCTCCTCAATAGGTCATTGACTTCATCCGGTTATTAAACCACGCTTATGAGTAGAAAATACTGATAACCTGAGACGTTGAGTCAAAGTAAAAAATCTCAAATTCGTCACGGCCAAATTCTTTAGATATTTTCCCTGTGCCTCAACTCGAATCAAAAGTTACATTCTCCTATTTATGTCATTTTGCGTCGTCACACCCGATCAAATCAAAATTAATGTCCTGAAAAACAAGTTTCTAATCTGATAGTGTGACCCCTGACCACAGGGCTCCTACTTTTCACAGATGTAGGTAGGTACCTACTCCATGGTCCTCTAAGCATGCCGCATCTCCTCAGATATAATATCAACTTTTCGCCCTGAATGTGATTGCTCAAAGACCATGCTACCTCCCCCTCAATTATTCCAGAAGGTGTGAATCTCGTAGGTAGGTACTTAAAAATAGGCGGG
>NDFZ01000679.1:0-11559 GCA_002192655.3 Mamestra configurata | reverse complement strand
CCTTCCGCTCCACCCAGAGCGGAAGAAGTCATTTGATGATTTTCCATCCTTAAAAAAAAAAAATGATAAAGCTACCTAAGATGTTGGGATTTTACGTAAATAATAATAATAAATATTTAATAATTATGTAAATTATTTAATATTACTAAGGAGCTGCTTCTCATCGACGTTGACATTGGCCAACAGGTTCGTCGTCCCCAGGATCTGTCGACATGTTGGATAGACTACAAGAAGGTCTATGCCTATGGCTGTATGAAGTTGATGCAGTTCTACGCACCTTTCTGATGTCGTGTATGGGGCAGTGGAGTACGGTCCTTCGCTATCCAGGATACCGACAGATCCAGGCGAACAGCGACCCGATAAGGATCGACCGTGGGATATGTATTTCAGGGCGACAGTCTGAGTCCACTGTGGTTTTGTCTGGCCCTCAACCCTCTCAGTACATTGCTGGAAGGTTCGGGCAAAGGCTACCGGTTGAGAATCCTCCTTTACATGGATGACTTGAAACTCTTTGCCCCCAACAAACTTGCAACTGATGAAGCTACTAAAGGTAACAGAAACCTTCAGTGGCGCCATCAGTGTGGATTTTGGTGTGGACAAATGTGCGGTTATGCATGTGAAGCGAGGGAAGATTATGGAATCCGTGGGAACCCAACTCTCGGATTACTGCACAACCGCAAGGTATGCAGCCTTAGGGAATATTTTCTAGAAGCCGACGTGGATATGCATCGAGATGTGGTAGCATGCAGTGGAAAAAGGCTTTACCGCGCTCTTGGCTAAAGAGAACTGGCGCAAACCTGTGGTATTAGATACAATTGACCGCAGGGAGGTATGGCAGAGCAAGGAGCTTCACGGGCGCTTTTATCGGGTCCTACATGGGCCCGATGTAGACTTTGGCGTCCGTAGCCTGGCTGCGTTTTGGTGAACTCTTCGGGGAAACCGAAGGTTTTGTCTGTGCGATTATGGACGAAGTTATGATGATGAATAACTACCGGAAATACATTGTGAAGGACGGTACGGTTGACATATGTCGGGCATGTCACCGGCCCGGGGAATCCATCCGCCACATTCATTCCGGTTGTTCTAGTCTGGCTAACGGAGACCATTTGAACAGCCAGCTTGTAGCCAGGATTATCCACCAGCAACTTGCTCTTAAATACAATCTTGTGGAATTGGAAGTACCGTACTATTGGTTTGTGCCCGACCCAGTTCTCGAAAATGGCAATTGCACATTGTATTGGGATCGGTCTATCATCACTGACAGGACTATTGTTGCCAATAAGCCTTACAAAGTGGTGATGACCGACTAGAGTGTCGCGCAATGATTGTTGATATAGCAGTTCCTCATGACGAGAACCTCGTGAAAGCTGATAAAGATAAAAAAAACTAAGTATCTTGACTTGGCTCGTGAGGTTGTCGACATGTAGGATGTGAATACAGCCGTCATTGTGCCGATAATCGTGACGGCCAATGGCACAATTGCCAAGAGCCTCGACCAACATCTAAAGAGGCTCTCGTTGGGCAGCTGGATCAGAGTTTATCCAGAAAGCAGTACTCCTGGACACGGCGCGTATAGTTAGGAGGATCCTCTCTCAGGACCGTAGCTTGGACCGTGTTCCCGATACCGGTGGGCTACTATTTTTATATTTAAAAATATTTTTATATCTTTGTATTTTAATAATTAAAAATGTTATTCATATGAATGAATAAAGGAAATAATAAATATTTTATTTCAGACCAATGACAAGATCCATGTTGTTAGTAAAAGTCTTAACCTAATGTTAGTAGAAACCACACATTATATACAAAATTGAAACGACTGACAACTACGTGTGCAGCCGTATCCAGTGAGTCAGCATTTTTTTGCATTGTCCCTAAGTGACCGCAGTGCGTTTATTGATGGACTCAGCAGCACCATGTCGTCAGCGAACTTATGTTGGTAACGCAAACTCCGTCAATGTGACAGTCTATACGGGTTCTGCTGAGATCAACAATCAGCTGATTTATGTAAAGGTTAAAGAGACGAGGTGTGAGGTAATACCCCCCTGTCTGGTATTATTTGCGGATGACACATCATTAATATTTAAAATAGACCGACGTCCTCAAAATCTTGACGACGTCAATAGCTGTATTCATCAGGTCCAAAATTGGTTTACGGCAAACAACTTGGTTTTAAATAAAAAAAAAACTAAATGTATTAGATTTTCTTTACCAAATGTTAAAAGTAGCGAATGTGACATCATATTGAATGGAGAAAAACTGGAGTTCATTAATCAGACGGTTTTCCTAGGTATCACATTGGACGAGAAATTACAATGGGGGCCTCATATAACATCTCTTGCGGGTCGTCTAAGCTCAGCCGCGTATGCTGTTAGAAAGATAAGACAGTTAACAGACGTAGAAACCGCACGTTTGGTCTACTTTAGTTACTTTCACAGCATTATGTCGTACGGTATTTTGCTGTGGGGTCGGGCTGCTGACATTGAATCCATATTTATTTTACAAAAGAGNAAGCAGCATATGAATAATATAAGTTTTCATAAGTATGTTGCAAAATATTCAAAAACATATAAAAGTGTATGCAAAACAGCAAAAGCTCTGCATATTAGCAATAAAATAAAATCAGCAGACGACAAAATAAAAACTACTTGGAAAATAATAAATAACGAAACAGGTAGGAAGAAACAGCGTGAAACTAAATTTAATTTAAATACTGTACATGGCCAAATAAACTCGGACGCAGAGGTAGCTCAGGAATTTGATAACTTCTTTGCCAATATTCCTCTTAAAACTACAGAAGCTCTCAACTCGTCATCCACGCTCGCTGCTGACTTACTTAGAAAGAATGTAAAGGTATGCCCATCGGAGTTTAAGTTTCAACATACAAACCCCCAGGCCATTATAAAAGCTTTTAAAGATCTTAAAATTAAATCAACAGAAGATCTTTGGGGAATATCTGTAAAAGTTTGTAGATCTATCATTGAAACTATTGCCCCCTACTTAGCTGTCATATTTAACACTAGTGTAGACAAGGGAGTATTTCCGGATCTCATGAAACACAGTAAAGTCGTTCCATTGTTCAAATCGGGTGATTCTCAAGAACCCAACAATTATCGGCCGGTGTCAATTCTGCCAGTTCTCAGTAAAGTGTTTGAAAAGTTAATGCTTAGTCAGATGTTACGTCACTTTAATAAAAATTCCATCTTTCATGAACACCAGTACGGTTTCACCAAAGGGCGTTGTACAACTGACGCCGGTGTCACCCTAATAAAGAACATTTTTAACGCCTGGGAAGAGTCGCAAGATGCCATTGGAATATTCTGCGACCTCTCGAAAGCGTTCGACTGCGTTAACCATGAGACGCTTTTGTTGAAACTTGAGCACTATGGGATTAGGAATAGAGCCCTTGGTTTACTTAGTTCATACTTGATGGGCAGACAGGTTAAAGTTCAGATAAACGGTGTAAACTCAATAGGGTCGGAAACGACAATGGGCGTTCCTCAGGGTTCAATATTGGGTCCATTCCTTTTTTTAGTTTACATAAATGATTTGCCCCAATTACTTAAAAATCAACCAAAGATGGTGTTATTTGCGGATGACACATCATTAATATTTAAAATAGACCGACGTTCACAAAATCTTGACGACGTCAATAGCTCTATTCATCAGGTCCAAAATTGGTTTACGGCAAACAACTTGGTTTTAAATAAAAAAAAAACTAAATGTATTAGATTTTCTTTACCAAATGTTAAAAGTAGCGAATGTGACATCATATTGAATGGAGAAAAACTGGAGTTCATTAATCAGACGGTTTTCCTAGGTATCACATTGGACGAGAAATTACAATGGGGGCCTCATATAACATCTCTTGCGGGTCGTCTAAGCTCAGCCGCGTATGCTGTTAGAAAGATAAGACAGTTAACAGACGTAGAAACCGCACGTTTGGTCTACTTTAGTTACTTTCACAGCATTATGTCGTACGGTATTTTGCTGTGGGGTCGGGCTGCTGACATTGAATCCATATTTATTTTACAAAAGAGAGCTGTCAGAGCCCTTTATAATCTGCGTCGCCGTGATTCTCTTAGGGAACTTTTTAAAAAGATTAATATTATGACAGTCCCTTGCCAATTCATTTATGAAAATATTATGTATGTGCGGAAAAATCGTCATCTTTTTAGTAAAATTAGTGATAGACATAATTTTAATACTAGAAATAAAGACAAATTAGATCAACCATTTTTTAGATTAGCTAAAGTCCACAGTTCTTTCATGGGGTATTGTGTTAAATGTTACAATAAGATACCTTCTGACATATTAAAACTAAATGAAGGAAAATTTAAAACTTATGTTAAAAGTACACTTTGTAAACAAGCATATTACAAATTAGAAGATTACATTCAGGATAAGAATGCTTGGAAACATGCTGGTCCTGCTCCATAGGACAATCAAGGGTGTAGACAAAATCCAACTGGTTGATCTATGTATTAACTTTATAGATATACTGTTCCTTTTTTTGTGTTTCTATTTTTCTGTTGACTCACACACTGTTTAATTAATGGTTCCAATGTTTGTAAATATGTGAGTACCATTTACCTAAATTTCTTTAGAAAATGAATAAGTTTACCTCTACTGGTGATACTTTGTTCTTATAAGTAGCATACTCTGGGTGCATCGTCCTCACATAATATTAAATTAATTTTTGTATACCAAATTTTGTAAATCATTATTTGAAAAGAGTAACTATGGAGTTTCTTGTCCGTTCTTCTCCATAAGAATCTACCTTTCCGAATGGACAGTAGAGTCACTTTATTAATGTAATTCTATTATTTTTACTGAACTGTAAACGATGACGTTCAAAAGTGCCGTTTAATGGCCTTATTGAAATAAACGTTTTGACTTTAGACTTTTTTTTGACTGTCTCACCCCGCACTTCAACCCATACACAGATAGAGTTGCACCCCACCTGACATAGTTCGTCTGATGCTCATACCAAATTTAAATAAAGAAATAATAGTACAGTCAACGCTGCTTTTTTTTCGCAGCTTTTCCCACAAGCTATCGTATGACACCAGGTCAAAAGCCCTCGATAAGTCCAGAAATCATGCATTGACCGGTAAACACCGGTCAAGCAGACTGTTCCGTATTATGCTGATAGGAAAACTCCTATCAGCATAATACGGAACAGTCTGCTTGAGGCACATGATGTCAGACTCTGTCGATAATCCGGGTCTGAAACCAAATTGGGCATCGCGTACATTTATACGACTCGCCATGTTTATCAAGCAAACAGTCCAGTATATTAGCTGTAACAGTCGTCAAGGAAATAGGCCTAAAGTTTGCGGGGCCTGTAACATAACATCTTTCTTTTCTTTACTATTGGCACGACTGTGGTCTTCATAAGCTTATCGGGTAAGTACGAGTGACTTATACATAACGAATAAAATGTTGCCAACACCCTCGGTAAATGAACTCCCGCGTAAAGCAAATGCTCGACGCTGAGGTGGTCATGCCCCGGAGACTTACCTCCGACCATCTTTCTAATGACATCATCTATTTCTTTGGCCAAAAACCTTAAACTACAGCCTCAGCGTCAATAACCGACGAAGATACGGGCGTTACCGGTCCCGACAAGGGATCAACTTGGAACTGATTCACAAACAAATTCGAAATGGCTTGAGGGTCACTTCCTCCAGGAGAAATTCCTGCCACGCTCACCGGCAGACTCGGCTTGGGATTCAGTTTAGCAGTAGGTACTCTTACAAAATTTCTCGAAATCTTTGGATTAACGCTGCTCAGCTATTATATCTAGTTTTATTTGTGCTTGATTATTACGACACCATTTTAATTTGGCTTTATAAATGTTACGTGTATTTCGCATATTCTCATTTAATAGATGCTGAAGTTAGATTTCCATATAAATGCCACATCTGGAAAGCAAGCCGAGCCTGAAAGTGAACACTTCTAACATGCTTATATAACTTGTTTAAAACATTTTTGTATACCTATCAATGATTATTGTACTTATACATATTGTCTAAACCACTCTGTGAGTCACATCATCTGCCTGGCCTTTTCCCAATTATATTGGGGTCGGTTTCCAGTCAAACCGGATTCGGCTGAATACCAGTATTTTACGTGGAGCGGCTGCCTACCAGACCTCCACAACCCATTAACTGGGTAACACGGTACCTACTCATTGGCAAGACTGGTGTCAGATTATCTGGCTTCTGACTATCCGTAACGACTGCCAAAGATCTACAAATGACAGCCGGGACCAACGTGCTTTCCGAGGCACAGAGGAGTCTCGGTATGTTAAGATGGTCACCCATCCACAGACCAACCTCGGCAACCGTTGCTTAACCTTAAAGATCGACCCGTGCGGCTGTTTTTATTTAGCCACGAGCTCCTCCACTCTGTGAGTTTCATTGCCGCAAATTTTATCCGCATAATTAATACACTCGTAAAATCAACATTATGTAGATATGTGTATGTCTACAGCCACCATTGGACCAACTTCTACTTGTTCCAATGGTGGGTGCAGACATACTACATTATGTTGATCATTCAGTGATCAAATCATACATACCTATACCTACTACTAAGTTAGATAGCGAGGTGGGGTTGGGGTCTTCAGAAATGAAGTACTGAATTGAGGGGACAACATATTATGTCGCTATCGCCTATGATGAGATAGCATTTGTTTGATTCTCTATATTAGATTTTATACCAAGTAAGTAAGTGGGTACCTGTCTCCCAGACTCCCAGACTCAGGAGTGCCTGTCCAAGTGAGATCTTCTACAGTTGGGTACCATCCGTTGAATGTTTTCTTGAAAATTAACTATTACTTAATAACTTGTGACTTAGGTAGATACGTACCTACCTACGGTACTTAATTATACCTATAAGTACCAGATTTTTAGCAATTTAGCAACTTATGTGTTGGTTGCTTACTATGAAAGGCAAAGCTCAGTAGGTGATCTTAGAATATACACTAGATATAATATAATACCTACAAAAATACTTTTTTAGCTGTAAGCTATACATACAATTTTACAGCTAAAAAGTATTTCTTGAGCATGCAATTAAACAGCTTTTTAAATAAATATTTTTTCTCACCTTTGGATTTAATATTCAATTTGTTCGATAACTCAACATTTAAGCAGGAGTTTCTATATTATTGTTAGTACCTAAGTAAAATTAATTTTTGATAGTAAGTACGTTGGTACAAATATAAACAAGTAGTTCAATTCGGTTCGGTCGTTCATTCAATATTTAATTTATAGAAAACGAAACGAACTAAAAATTAATTTGCTTGAATTAATACTCCCGCCATTCTACCCATTTCTGTCAAAGTCAATGTCAGTTTTTTTTTTAAATTTTGCGACCTGGCTATTGAGACAAAGTATTTTTGCAATGCCATGCAAGCCAATCGTAAGGCTCAGCTACGTAGACCTACTTAGGAGCTCTAGTCAGCACTACTATACTGAAAAATGCGCAACGTTAATCCCTCTAGGACAGAGTCAGCTACACGTTTATTGAAAGATGTGGCGGTACTATGCCATTAGTCAGCGTGTTCCGCTCAAGTGTTGGTAGCAGTTCAGCACTGAGTTGAGAATAAACAGTTGATGAGAAAAGGACTTGGAATTTAAAACCGGATAAACAGTGAATTCTGAGAAACATCAAAATCTGTCAGGAGTTTTTGGCGGGATTTTGTCGAGTGAAGTTAGCGGGTGTTGGAATTGATTCCTAGTGGATATTGTGACTGTAGTTTTGTGTCTCAAGTGTCCCCGCACTTGGAAAATATTTGAAATAAATTGAAACAGGTGCGATCTCGGTTAAGTGGAGCTGAGAATTTTATTGAAGTATTGACTTCCTCAGTCAAAACTTGCCGATAAGGCTGAATCGATATATTTGTTACCCAATAACTAATACTCCAAAAACCATTAGCATGTGTTACATCCGCATTCTATTGCAAAACACAAGAAAGGACGTAAGACTAGGCAATATGGTCAAAAAACTGTAGCCTTCCCTTCAGGATAGGGATGAGATATACTTGCAAAATTCAATACCAGGGCTTTCAAGTACGAGTATGTAAAAATACCAGGGTTGAAAACCAGGTATCAAAATACTTAAAAGTATTTGGTGGTATTCGGTCTAATTCGTATATTTCCCAGTGTTATTGTTCCCCCCCCCCCTCTCCGTAAGTCTTCTCTGCTACCGAAAAGTGAAAACTAGTAAAACAAAAGTGGAAAATACCTGCATAGGAAATCGGGTCAATATCGTTATATAAATAAGAATCAGACAAATTTAACTTCCAAGTATTTTTTCGCTGATACGATTATGCTTCTTATTCATAAGGGAACAAGAATCAATTTCCTATGGAAGTATTGTAAACTCGTACGTCGTACGCTAAAGACGCGGCCGTGGGCAGCGACGGGCTCGCGGTTTTGGCGGTGCCGCCAAAATACTTGCATAGGAAATTGATTCGTATCACCTTATAAATAAGGAGCATAATCCCATCCGTGAAAAAATACTTGGAAGTTCAAAGTATTTTATTTTACAAATACGATTGTGGTCCTTATTTTTAAAGTACCAAGAATCAATTTCCTATGGAATTATTTTGCAGCTCTGCCTGCGCCTGATAGCATAGCAAATACTTTCACACTTGCAAGTTTTTACTACCCGTACGGGCGCCGTACTTCGAAGCAAAGCCCTGGTTTACAAACCTGGTATGGTAAATACGTCTCATCTCTACTTCAGGATAAATAAAAAAAAACAAAAGCTGGCAACACAATTGACAGATGTCTGAGAACCAGTGACAGTTTAATCAGATTTTTGGTTATTTGTTGATCCTAAAGTGTATTATTATTTAAATACTGAATTATTTAAAAGTGTAAATAAAAACCTTAGCTATGGCTGGTCAAGGTCATCAGTTTCCCGGCAACTTCCAAGGCAATGCTGCCGGCATGAGATCTGGCTTCGGCGGGGGACCGATGAGCGGGCAGATGCAGTCAATGCCGAATCAACTAGCAGGTATAATAAACACCACTCTTGAGTTTTATGGTAATACTACCAGACACTGAGGATATTCTCAGCCCGTTCTTGTATTCCTTGAGTAAAATTCTCGGTTGATGTTGTGTTCCTGTGACGTTCGCCTTGTTTTATGTGATGCATCTTGATAGACTGAGATCCCAGAGCTGCCACCCCTCCCACATTTTCTTTCTAATAAAATATTAGGTAGTGTTAGTATGTACTTTTAACATAAACATACCTGCTAGCTGACGGCCAATATATATATTTTTTTGTGATGTAGGTATCAAAAGTATTTCAGTAGTCAAGGAAGTAGTTTTGCATCCTCCCAAATCCTGGCAGAATAGCTTTCGTTATTTGCACCTACTAAATAAACTATGCCCTAATTTCAGCCTTGTGAATAGGATCTTACACATGTGCAACCAGCTCTTAGACTATTTCAATGACAAATAAATTGTTAAAATATTATTTTATTACTAATTATTTAACAATATTCTGAAAACATTAAAATCAGTCTCACTATCAGACACCGCAGTTATTGTGCTGGTCATCTGGTTATTCATATACCATAATGAAATGTGGGATTGTCCTAAGGTATTATTAATGGCTACCACATAGGCAAAGCCTAGCCTCATCTAGATTATAATAAGCAAAAAAAATTAATGTCTGAAAGAGTTACTAAAAATTTATGTGTAAAAGAGTTACTTGTAACCTATTTGCAAAATAAATATCATTTATCAAAGTCACTGGCACAAGCTAGTAATGTCATTAATGTATTCTAATCTTGAAAATGTACTTTACAGGCGTGATGGGTGGGCCCATGGCTAATACTGGTGGAATGGTTGGCATGGGCAATCAAATGGTGCCACCGTATGGGGCCACTATGCAAAATCAGATGGGCAATATGGGCATGGGACCTCAGGTATGTCATATTTGATCATTTATCTACTATCAGGCTACTAGAGTTACTAAAAATGGTAATTAAACAAAAAAAAAATAATTAAAAATTCAACTAATAATCTATGCCAACGGGCATCTTAGGTACTACTGTATAATTTAAAACTCAATTTTATTATTGCTTTTGCATCCCATAAACTAAAGGAATTTTCACAGAAATTTCTGAAGACACAATCGGACAATTGTAATGATTTTGTTACTTACTGCTTTTCCAGGGAATGGGAGTTGGTGTCAGCAGTGGACCTGGTGGTCCAGGAATGGGGCCTCAGACAGTTCAGCAATCAGGTACATACAAATCATCACAGTTAATTTAATTATCACACCTATGTGGTGTTTCACCAATTTCAGAGGTTATGTTTTTCTTTAGATGAGCTGAACTTTGAGACATACAAAGTGTGTTATCTAAGTGTAGAAATCAATTTCTATTCCTACTTATATCAAATCATTGATGGTCTAATTCATCATCCATAGGATCAGACATATTTTATTTCTTCAACAACAAGAACTTCCAAAAAACATGTTAAAGCCTCTTTGGCATTTTTCAGCTGCAGTGACATGAGTTTTCTTATGTGTTTTCTTTTTAATCAGACTTTTGTCTGTCACAATTTAATTGTCGTTTAATATACATTTTCTCAGATTATATTTTCTGTTATTCTTATTACAATCCTTTAAGTTTCGCTTGAGACAATACACCGCATAGTCAGCACTCTGCTACCGGTTATGTGCTAGCGGAAAAATGGAAACGAGCAAAAATGTGGAAAATTTAAGTACAAAGGTTCATATAATAACACTTCAAGGCAAGAGTAACTAGGATATCTGGAAATATAAAATATCCATCCTGCTTAGAAGCATACCCGATGCATTGGATATAGTAGAAGGAAAATGTAAGAGACCCGTGTTGCCGGCAGGTGTAGGAGACGCAAAATCATTTAGAATAAAACAAGCGCGTTTTATACAGGCAGAGAACAATGCTATGATCCTGCTTTCAAAAAACTTGAACAAAGAGACCGTTACAAAGGTAATGTCATTCACATGTTCAAGCGAAGTTTGGCTAGAACTACATCGGTTATTTGACAGAGATAATGAGAATCAAACTTATAATCTCTGCCTAGATTTCTTCGGATTTAAATTAAATCATTCTGATTCTATGGTCACATGCACACATGCAATTTGAAGACTCTCAGGTGTCAGTTGAATAGAGATTCGTAAAGATGATCCCAATTTGAAACTGCCAGAAATATTCCTTATTTCCAAAATTCTGGATACATTATACTGGATAAGAATTATTTCGAATTAAAATCAAGTTGGTTGTTATTAGCCAAAGAACAGAGGACAGAAGAAGGTTTGACAAGTAACCTTTGCGCTCATGAGAAGTCACTTGAAAAGAAGAACATTGAATCGAGTACAGAGGTATTAGTGACGACACAGAATAGCGCGATTCGTAAAGCGAATCGCGCTATTCTGTGTCGTCACAGTCTTATTCTTCTTGTCTTTACAAGAAGAATAAGGATAAGCATATGAGATGCAATTACTGCCATGAGATGGGACATCAGGTAAGATCCTGCCAAAAGT